>MU227058.1:1903248-1929433 GCA_018584345.1 Thuja plicata
ACCTGCGGTAAGAAGGGAGCCTCCCCTATTGCTGAGAGGAGAGAGAAATCTCACATACTGCTGCCTAAAGTACACATTTTGCAAGTTGTAGTTTTAGTGACTTGCAAAATATTTAGCCAACAATGATCAAGCATGAAAAACTTGCCTCCTCTACATAACACAAAGATGCATTGAGAACTTAATTACCCAACCTAAAACAAAGGAAAGTTTGGAAAGGAAAATAAAAATAAAAAGACTTCAATGCATGGGCTCCATTGGTTCTTGCTATATGAATCACCCTTTTAAAATTGTGTGTTTGAACAAATGTGAAACTGAAAGATTGTGATTTTACTTGAACGAGAGTACAAATTTTAATTCAGCTTCTTAATGAAGCTATTATCACATTAGCAGATAAAAAATAATAAGTTAGGTGGCAAAGCACATTTTCACTTTTGTGACTACCAACCCATATTTATTTTCTGATGAGAATGTCATGATCGTTGAACTTTATGAGATGCAAGCAAGTTTCAGATACTGGTAAATGAGTCTCTCGGAGGGCCACATCACACTAATAAGTTAGCCACTATTGGTAAACATTTGCCGAAGAGTGAGGAAGACTTGGCTGAAATATATACATTAGAGACAAAGGCAGGTTATGTGTTAGATATATGGGTTTTTCAGATGGATTCCATGGCAGTTCTAGATAAATCCAAGGTTCAGAGGCTTCTGGACAAAATTAAGAGAGTTCAGGATCCTACTACTGCACCAGGCCCTTTGGGTGAAGTTTCAGAGTAGATATTTTGAATCATATCTATTATTGTATTAGCTATTTCTAAATGACTGTGAAGAGGTTCTCTATGTAGAGACTTTACATTTTTAGCAAAAAAGAAAAGAAAATATTAATGGTTCTATAGCAAGAATGATGATGCATCTAAAAAGAACTCTTACAATGCAATCACCAGCCCTATGTTTTATAGCATGTTACTTGTCAATACCTCCAAGGACCTCTCTTCAGTTGTGCAGACTTATACAAGAATTCTCGTCAGATTGTTATGATATCTAAAAAATGCCAACCTCATATATTTGTACTATAATGCTAAAAATACAAGAAGAGGTACAATAGAAATCAAGGTTCAAATACTCAACTTATAATTTATGGTCATTCTATTGATTTTTTCGACTATATTCATGTTATCCATATTTAAATGGCTCTTAGAATATACTTTCTACTGCTAAAAATGTCATCTCATGATATTATATCTAATTTTCTAAGATTTCTTGAAAACAAATATTTCAATTCTATTGAGGGATAGAGGATGGCATATAAGGGTTTTGTTAGGCATCGTTTTAAATTTGTCATTTTACTTCTTAAGTCAGCACTTATAGGACATGACAATATTCTTGTCTACAGAAAAAATTAAAATTAATGATTTGAAATCAAAACATACAGACATAATCTATGTTCATAAAAAAATTAGAAAAATTCAAAAGAAGAAATTTACAATGCTACTAACTCCTTCCACCAAATATTATGTACTCACAATTCTATCAGATTTTTGAGGAAAGGAGCATTCTTTTGAATGCTTTCAATTGTGGCCAATGACTGCACAAATCCGATTGGAATCATAAAGAGAATATAAATAAAGAAGACAGCAACAGATATCACCAATCTCCGAAATGTGAGCTCAACAAATGGAATAGGTAAATTTTTCCAATATACATCACGTGGCTCAGGGGCCCACTCTGTTAACCAGATTGTTGGATTCCTGCTTTGTTGTGTTTGTGCACAAGTAGCTGCTCCCCAACGTGTTTTGAATGAAACAAATCCTACAGGCATAACAGCTTTTGGATCTTTAAGAATTCTCTCATGCTCAACTGCTATCTGCATGTGTCAAATTAATTATATCAGGCCAAAATTTCACAAGTACAAATTAATTATATCAGGCCAAAATTTTACAAGTACAATTAATGTTGACTTGGTAATAAATCTTCATTTTTCTGATCAAACTCAAATATTGTGAATTGGAACTTGGAAATATTGGTGAGAAATACTTTTACAGTTCACTATTTGTAAGGACCTATGCCAATTTCTATGCCAAACTTTGAACCTTTTCCAATGTTTAATAGATAGGCATTTTATAAAACAATTTGTTTGCACAACTTTATGAAAAGTTTCTCAGTTTGCAATGGTTCGGAACAAGCCACCAATATATTCATCATTCACTAAATATCTTAGAAAAACACATTACACATTGACTATATATTACCATGAATATCATTAATAATGAAGAAGCAGATTTCTGTTCATATTAAAACAATACTGTGATAAGAATCTGACTTGATTATCCAGCTATTTATTTATTTGAAGTCAATCTTTTTCCCACATTCCAATGCCAAACTTAAACTAATAGCTGAGACCCCAATCCATCACTCAATGCATCGTTCAGCTGCTATGTATCCACACATTATTCCTAGCAGTATTTCCAACAACAAATAACTTCTCATTTCAGTCCCACATCCAGCCAAAACCCCAAATTAGACCTCAAACTTGCCTCAAGGAATGAAGTCGACCAAACAATTGGGTGCCCACTTTCCTTGGATCGGTGACAACACCCACACTCAACATTAGTTCTCCAAACCACATGATGGCCTCCAACACCTAGCGGCCAACCTATCATAAAGAAACCATCACAAATCTGCCCCAAAAAGGGGCACCTATCCACACAAATTAAATCTTCAATCATTGAATCCCTCCATGAAACCTATGTGATTGCACTTGCAATCAGCTAGGGTAGATCTCTCACTACAGAAACCAATTCCCTTAAGATTTTTGACCTAGGATTTGTTCCAACAAGAGCTCCAAACTCCAAAATAGAAAAATAACAAGCAAACATCAACAAATAGCTGTAATGTACCAGCATAAATTGACATTGAAATGTATTGACCTGGAGTACAGCTAGTGTTACCCAAATGACAAGTATAACCCTACAGCAAGTATGCAGCCTCTCTTTGTACCCACACAGTTCTTGATGTCACCCATGTATGGCAACTTGGACTCTCCACCCATATGGCACCTTTCCCTCCACCGTACGGAATCTTGACTCTCCACACCCGTAGGATAATTTTCCTTCCACCGTAGGGCACCTCTTCCCTTGCACCCATACAATATTGTGTCTTGCACTCACCTATATAGAAAGCCACACATATGGCTTTGCCTCCTCACCCATACATAAATACCTATACGGCTTCTATACTTTAGTGATAACAATGGATGACTCTGTCGATACAATTTTGAACATGCTCGATGCTCAAATTTATGTTCTTTGTGTGCCAAAGGTTGTATGACTAGGTCGTTCACAGTAGTTAGTTGGCCCATTCGATTACACAGACCTTTGATACACGCAATCTCCAAGTCATGACCACCAATATCAGATTGTTTACTTATATTGGCAAGCACACAAATTGTTGACCATGATTTGGATTAAAAATGGAGCCATTAAATCACCAAATCCGTCAGGATGACGGAATAGACAAACACCAATGGTTGAATATTAATCAGACAATGCAGATATCCCAAACGCACATGGAAGCAACTCGAACACATACACCAATAACATGAATGTATTATGAAAATAGCATATCCCAATAGAAGTAGACTCCAATCAAGAACTATTATGCCAATATAATGTATTGCAAATTCTTCTTTGAATGAAGACTTCACAAATTTGGACAAATAGGGAAAATAGGGTGAGGAATTACTCCCACCGAAACTGCAATTGCCAAGCCAGGGAGGATCTTGTACCTCCAAAACGGCACACCAGAAAACTCAATTCCAACAAGAATCGCAAGTACACAAGCAATAGATAACTCCAAAATGACCAACACAATGCCCAACCACCTCCTTATAAAGACCTCCAAGAAGAGTTTAGAACATTACAATAGGCCAGGCCAACATCACTTTATTATTATAGTATTTTATTATTTTAGCCCCTTTTTATTTTATAATTAAATTAATTCATTAAATAAGTCCTTACGAAATTATTTTAAATTTTAGGACCACTTAATTAATTAATTTAATTAAGTCGTTTAGACATGTTGGGGACATTCTAGTCCTCCCAGCCCAAGGATTGCTTTCCCTCAAGCAATCACAAACTTGAATGCTCCAAAATCTGCTCGTTCTCCCATGTGGCATCCTCCATCAGCAAATCCTTCCAACAAACTAGGTACTCCTTGACTGTGCCTGACCTCAGCTTCTTCTCCCTGACATCAATGATATCTGCGGGCTCCAATTCCAGTCTACCCTCTTCGGCAATAGGTGGAAGCTCCTCAGAATTTGTGACATGCTGCCCAACCACCTTCTTGAGGCATGAATAATGAAGCACGTTGTGTATCTGACTCCCCTCCAAAAGCTCTAGCTTGTAGACAATCTCCCCTACTCTCTATACCACCCTATATGGTCCATAGAAGTGGGGTTTGAGCTTCTCGACACCACTCCTCTTCAAGGATGATTGTTTGTATGATTGTAATCGAAGGTAGACCAAATCTCCTACCTTAAAACTCCACTCAATCCTGTGTCGATCAACGTACATCTTCTACTGATTTTCGGCCTGATGTAGATTATCCTTGAGAGAACGAAGGATATCCATACTCTCCTAAAACCACTCCTTGGACCTCAGTGCTCAACTATCTCCCAATGCCAAATCCAAAAAAATGATGCAACCTCATATCCATTAAGTGCCTTGAAAGGTGTCATACCTATGGACATATGATAGGAAGTGGTGTAGCAGTGCTCTCCCAAATGAAGCCAACGGATCCACGCTTTCTACTGCGCTGCTACATAGTTCCTCAAGTAGTCCCCAAACCACTTATTCACAATCTCATCCTGACCATCAGTCTGAGGATGATAGCTCGTACTCGGGGACAACTTTGTGCCTACGAATCGAAAAAGTTTTATCCAAAAGGCACCATGGAAACGATTATCTTGATCGCTAACTACGTTTTGTGAAGGCCATGCAAATGGAACACCTCTTGAAAGAACAACTTTGCCACCTGGACTGTCCTAAAATCTCTCGGTATGGCAAAGAAATGTGCATATTTGGTCAACCTGTACACCATAACATAAAGACAATCCTTACCCTACACCTTGGGGAGTCTGGTGATGAGGTCCATCGAAATGCTCTCCCATTTTTTATCGGGGATTTGGCAAAGGCTGAAGTAACCCCATTGGAAGAGTGTGATCAGATTTATTCTGTTGACAAGTGGCACACTCCTTGACATACTGTAGCAAGTCATCCTTGAGGCCTTTCCACACAAATCTCTCATGAATCTACCTACAAGTCTTGAGGTATCCTAAGTGTCCTACCAAGGGTGAATCATGAACCTCCCTCGAGATCTTCCCCTTCATCCTCGATTTTGGCACTAGGTAGATTTTTTCCTTGTAGTAGATGACATCATCCATGGCCTCGGATCTATCGTCCTAAATCTAGTCGTCCCACAACTGACAAGAAAAATTGTTCTTGGAGTACTCAACCGACAAGTGAGCTCTCCAATTCGCTGAAATCTCTGACAATGAGCATAAAGCGGGTCTCTTCGACAGTGCATCGGCCACCACATTCTTCTTCCCTTTCACAAACTTAATGTCAAATCATATGCCTAGATTTTTCTCACCCATTTATGTTGCCTCCCATTCAAATCCTTTTGTTCCAAGAAATATCTCAAATTGTTGAGGTCAGTCCTCACCACAAATCTTGCCTCAATGAGGTATTGTCGGAACTTGGCCAATACAAACATGATGGCAAGCATCTTCTTATCATAGATCGAGTACAATCACTCATCTCCTGAGAACTTCCAACTCTCAAAAGAAATGGGATGACAATCCTTTATCATGGCTACTCCAATGCCTTCTAATGTGTTGCACTCAAGGGAAAAGGGTCTAGTGAAATGTGGCAATGCAAGAACTGGACGCGTACTCATGACGTCCTCCAACCTGTCAAAGGCTTGTTGTGTCTCTTCATCCCACTAGAATGCTCCCTTCTTTGTGAGAGTTGTCAATAGTGCTCCTAACTGCGAAACCCACTTCACAAACCTCCTGTAATAACTACATAATCCAAAGAATCCACACAACTTTTCGAGTGTCTGGGGCATGGGCCAATCAATAATTACTTGAATCTTCTCCTGATGCACTTGCACCCTAAGGTGCTAATGACATGTCCCAGGTATAAGATCTCGGTCATCCCAAACTCACATTTGGACGTCTTTACAAACAATAAATGACTCCATAATCCCTAATACCTTGTCCAAACTCGTCAAATGTTCCTCCCAAGTCTTTCTATAAATGAGTATGTCATCAAAGAATACCTAAGTTACCGATTCGGGTGTGGATGGGAATAAGCCATAACAATGTTCACGATTCCAATGAAAATCAAAAAATCATTACAATTACAAATCAAAATGTAGTTCATGATTCAATGTTCTTCATTCACGATTCCCTAATTAGAATCATAAGGATTCACAAAAAAAATCATCTTCAACTACTCCAAGTTCAAGATCATTTGAACCCAAAGCGGTTCCACTTGCACTACATGCACCATGTGTCGAGATGTAATCATCATCATCATAATCTGTAGTGAGTCTAGTAAGACCCTCAATGGTTGCATCCAAGTTGGCACACTCAGGGGCTACATCCCAAAGCTTTGTTGCTCCATCCTTGTAGTTTGGATCCTTACGTGACAACAAACGTAAGTTGCAATGAAAATAAACAAGGTCTTCAACTTTTTTTTAACCCAACCGGTTACGCTTCACAGAGTGGATAAAGGAGTATGTACTCCAATTCCGTTCAGTGGCATAAGAACTTGCAACCTGGACAGTGTTCACAAAATTAAAAATAAAAATGCAAAGTAAATTAAAGAATGTTAAGTACTAAATTGTAGAATACAAGTGGCTAAAAAAAAAAACTTACTTGTGAGAGGCTCTTGATTGCAAGAGGTTGTAAATACTTATATGGTTGACCATGGAGGTACCACCATGTGATAGCTTCCATGTCGTATTGGTCATCAATAGCTGTTGGACTATGATTTGTTCCTAAGGCAAACAAGCCAAATTCTGTCCTAACAGTTTTCTGCACATCTTCATCTAGGAAGAGTCTTTGAAAAGCTTTCGTGCACCCATTAGCAGCTTCTTCATCTCTATATGGTGCTAATCTCTCTGGCATAGAAAGTACTCTCTTGATATAGTACCTCGGAGATAGGGCATATGCAAGGAGGTGCAATGTGGTGGTCATCTTTTCCCAACATGATGAATGATTGTTTCCACCTAATTGAATAAGGTTTCACATTCTATGGGGTTATTCTCATGTTTTTGGACTGCAATTTTTACCTTCTCTACCATTGTGTCCATGCCATCATAGACATCCCCCAAACAAGGTGCATTTGTATCAACAAATCAGAGCATAGTCATGATAGGCTTGGTGAAATCCAATACACATTACACACGAGCCCACCAACTGTCATCCAAGACCAATGTCTTGACCTTTTGGGCCCTCTCTGAATGTGAAGCCTTCCATACACTCCATTGGTTGGAAATAACGATTTGGCTCAATGCCTCTTGTACCTTGAGAAGTCATCTCGTAACAATAGTATGAGATGCAAATTGGGTCTCAGCAACCTAAGTAAGTTAATAACAATATGTCAATAAATATTAAGCAAATTTATATGCAATTTGATAATTGAATATGACACAAAATTTATTAAAATTAAATAAATTAATTAAATTTAGTAATTACCTTCAACAACTCCAATTTCGAGAAAATTCTAAATATTGATTGTGACATTTGGTGGTTCATCACAAACATCTGGATCTCCTCCCCTTCTTGGTATATTTGTTTCACCCACTCTATTTGAGTGTCAATTTGTTGCATCACCAAGTTGATAGAGTGTACGGTGCATGGTGTCAAAAAAATGTGGTCATATCAGCCCTCAACCAAAGCACCTACACCCCTACAATTTTTTGCATTGTCTGTGATCACCCGGACCACATTCTCAAAACCCACCATCTCTATGGACTCAATGAGAATTCTGGAAATGAATTGTGCATCTTTCACTTCCCCTTCGCAATCAACTGCCCTCAAAAACATTGCCCCTTTGGGGGACACTGCAATAACATTAATCAATGGACGGTTTCTGGTATCTTTCCATCCATCATAAACAATAGAAACACCCGAAGTAATCCAAGAATCTCTAATTGGTTGAAGAGATCTCTCTATAGAAGTCCTCTCTTTTTGCAATATGGTGGTACGCACCTTTTCATACACAAGACTTGTGTAACTAGCCAGTGCACTATTGATGGCCGCCAACATCTCCTTCCAATACGGTGATCTCACCAAGTTGAAAGGAAGACCATTGGCATAGACGCAACGTCCAATGGCTTGATTAGCAATGTCCCTTGCCTCCATTTTAAATGTTGCGTCCAATGGACCTCTTTTGTGGGTGCTAATTTCTACTTCTTCATCGTCCACTTCCGGTATAGGCAAGAATGGATGTTTTGATGTTGTAACTGTTCCAGTGAGTAACTCTATTTTTTTATTTCCAGATAGAGCAAAAAAAAAAGTATGTTTTGATCTTTTAACCAATCTATCAGCCCCTTGTTCTTTTACATATTCTTCTATTTCTACAGGAGACATCCCCTTCCTCTCTTTGCCTTTGCACATTCCCATTCCTTTACCAGCAGAGCCCATATAGTAAAGTTTAACTCAAAATATGAGCTTTTAAATGGTTTACTATCACATATACTACACTTCCATTTATATGACTCACCTCCTGCAACCTATGAAATTCTTGCGGTATGTCTCTGTAAAGGAGATCCTATATCAATTTTGTATTTATTGTCTCCCTGCCCTCCCACTAAACTTAGACTTCCGGCCATTCTTGCAATCTGATTTCTTGCTATCATAAGAAATTAAATTTAAATTAGAAAAAAACTAAGAAATTCAAGCATACAAGTGCAAAAAAAGATACAAAAATATTTAAATAGAGAGCTAAACTTGTTTCTTCATTTCTTTAAAAAAAATGAAAAAAATTTGAAAAATTTCAATTAAATCGATCAGATTTCCACAATCCATTGAATTTGAAAAATTTCATCACAAACGTGAAAATTATCATCAAAATCTTTTAAAAAAATCATTAAAAGACTCAAGAATAGGGTCAACTACTTACCTTAGACGCTTAGATCTCCTTTATGGAAGCTATCTGACACCCCACGAACAATGATTTTCGAAAATAATCCCCTGCCCTTCGAAATGCCAAAATGGAGACCAAATGAGAAGAGAACAAAATAGCAAACAAAATGATATGCTAAAAGTTAAAACAATGAATGGCCTCTTTTAGGGTTTGTTGGTTCCCAAAACCGCAGATTGGAAATCCAAGAGCTTTTGCCAATTCTCCTAGATTGCTTCAATCAATCTTGGCCAACGAACGGGAATAGTCCAATTCCCCTGCACTTCACGCTTCGCTAAACCGAGGCAGGTAAACCATCACCCCAAACACAAAGGTGTCTTTATATAGCGAATTTAAACTTGTTTGATTTCTGAAGGTGGCAAATATTCCTTGAGACTGATCAGAATAAGAAAATACACTTCTTACTTGTGTTGAAATTGTGTGTGAGAAAATTGCTTTACATATGAGATAATATACTGATGACTTCAAATATACTAGGATGAAATGAAAGAACGTCAATGCTCATGCAAAATGTAAACAAAAACCCTTTTGAGGAAAAACACAGGCCAGTCCCTTATCCAAATAATTGGGTAGATAGTAGTCAAACTTTACTTGAATTATCATGTACACTTTACACTTCAACTTTGAATTTCTTCCCCGGTGACATCAAGGATGAATTGATCCTGAAATTAATTTTAGTCTACTTGAATTTAATTCCTTGGCAGGAAACCAATTAGACAAGGAGTTGCATAGACAAGAAATTCATACACAGACCTTGATATTCAAAAATTAATATTCAAAATATTTCAATTCTCCCACATCTAACTATAAAGAAGAAAATCTCTGTAATTGGAAGAGTAAAGGACCAATCCAGTAAAAGAGAACGAACTCACTTCTTCAACCTTGGGCAGGAAACAGGTTTACTTTGTACTGATCAAAAAGTGAATTCAATTGATTTGCATATCGGTTGCAGTAACTACCTGAGTGCATTATCCATCGTTACAGTATATATCATCATATCAAAAAATTGTTCTATCTATGATTACATTTTACACCACATATATATTTGGATGAATGGTTTTCACATCCCTTTAGGGTGAAGAGACACCACCTAATGCTAAAACTTAAAAACTTCATTTGAAAACTAATCAACAAACTAACTAATAATTACCTATCTTTTGGATTTGGCTTTGGTTGAAAATCCAAAATAGATTGTACGAACATAAGATTTTTACTAGAGAGGAAATTTGATTTTCCAAACTGGGTCCTTTTAGATTGTTAAATTTCGATCAATTTCATCCTCTGGCGACATCATTTTTGCAGCATGTCGAAATTACAGCATCTCTGAAATCTTTGCTCACAGAATTTTGATTGTTCTTTTCATCATTTCACAACTTGTTAAAAAGTCCATCGTGAAATAGAGAAAATCACTATTTCGCTACTCCCCTTAATGTCATTCGCGAGATAGCGAAAAATCGTTGTTTCGTTGTTTTTGTTTTCTGCTCCCGCGAAATAGTGAAATTTTGCCATTTCGCAGTTGCCACTTTTCATGACCGCAAAATAGCAAAAAGGTCCCTTCTGAATATCTCAAAGGTATTTTCTCATTCTGGATCTCTGCAATATGCCTTCATATTTGATTTCTAGATAGTCTTTATGCTTCAAGATGCAAAATTTCAAAAAATGGCTCAACAGGGTTGTTTTAGGGTTTAGAGGAAAAAATAATAATAATAAAGTGTTTATAGCACATGTTTTAAGTAATTTGTTTCAATTTTACATTGTTTTTTGTCGTTTTTTTTTCTTGGGCGCCCGGATGCTCGGGCATTCTCACAAGGAGCGTTACAGCTTGCTGTGGATGCGCTCGATGCACATCACACGCATCCACAAGGAGTTGTAACGCTCCCTGTGAGCTTCAGGACGCACCAGAATCTGCTTCTGTCTCCGCACGCATCGGATTCCGGATCCAGGGCCTCAGCAAGACCATCTGATAACTTAGAAGAATACCAATAGAAACTTACACAAGTCCTTCTAGAAGATGTGGTTCATGCAAGACTGGAATGTGATTGGCTCGTTGGTCAACCCAAAAGGCATCACTAAGAACTCATAGTGGCAACGGAATGTTGTCTTGTGCACATCTTGCTCCCTCATGCGAATCTAATGATACTTGGAGCGGAGATCAACCTTGGAAAAGTAAAGAAAATCTACCCTTTTCATTGTTTTGTCTTTTTCAGAATATTTGTCTTATTTGAATCTTTGTTTGCATATGCACTTAATAATAAGTATTTCAGTACCTAGCACATACTCTAGAGAAATCCAATTCCATTAAGAAAGATCATTTTGTCTTCTAGTTAATCCACATCAAGATCATTTTGTCTTCTAGATAATCCACATCAAATTTGTCTTTATTGTGTAGCAGCTCTATCTCCCTTTGCCTTATTCTCTTTCATACTCTGTCACAAGAAAGACAAACTAGATGCCCAAACTTAAGTCGATCCACCTTATTTTCAACAAACTCATGGTTCCTCTTTCTTGTCTTCAATAAATGCTTCGTTGGATTCTTGTCCCTTGGGATTTGTCTCATTCCTCCCAAATTGCAAGTGCACTCTATTTCATTTTGTCTTCTTTACCTTTAATTTTATGGCTCATACCCAGATAAAAGAGTGTTTCAAGATAGACTTTGCAAATAAACCCGCGATTTTTTTAGGTATATTCAACAACTATTTTTCAGAGGACTAATGCACCTGCAATCTAACGTTTTGTCTTCTTGCACCAATAATAATAAATTATGTGATAACAACCCTTTGATGAAATATTCGATTCTTCTAAAAACTTTTCAAAAGATTTAAATATTTGGAATTTGTCATTTTAAATGACTTCTCAAATTTCATTAAAACTTCAATCTTCAAATTCAAATACCCAAACTTGGAAATTTGCTTGAGTAATGCACCATAAACGAGGGTTTTTTCCCTCATCCCAAAATTTAGCATTGCGACAATCCTTGTGCGAAACTGCTCCAGTAAAGCGCAATGGTGTCCGTCCACTCCAAACCTCTAGGGTTTTGTCCCATTGACAAGTTTCGCTTCAAGCTCAAACCATAAATCTTCGTAGAGAAATTAACAAACTATCAATCTTCTCTATATTACAAATGAGCCCTCAGCATCCTTATATAACCTCTTTTGGGAACTTTCCAGAAACAATTAATTAGAATCACTATTTAAGTATTTGTCACAATTCCAATCATGTAACCCAACCTCATCACTAGAAATTGCACCTAGGTCCCAAATCCTACTAGCTACAAATCCTCCTTCTAAAAGAGAGTACATCTCATACCATGATGAAGTATAACTCTCTTTACGCAAAAACCAATGCTCACATCTATTGGACTCATATACATCCTGCTTCCGCTGCTCTACTTTGATACAACCAATATACTGCAACATTCTGTGAAGCAACTGACTTCTCCACGAAATCTGAACCATAAAGTTTTTATACACCTGCAAGATGAATTGAGCATCTCTCATCCAAACTCCAAATGTCGGTGTCTCATCAATGCTCCATCGTTCAAAACTGAAAGTATAATCCTCTTGATGCCAAACCACATACTCAGCTATATTTAACAATGCAAATACTAGAAACTGATATCCCCAATCTGAAAATCGGCTCTCATGAATCAATCCATTCACACACCTTTGTCTGTCTAGACATCTCACCAAATCCAAGTTGTTACAGAGATGTGCCCTCATGAAACCATGAATAGAAACTTCATTACCCAAAGATATACCTAGTGAGAGCAACTCACCAACATCAACTCCTTGAGTTAACATATCCTCTAAGGAAGGAAATTGACGAAACTCATGAAGACGGGCTGCCCATGTAACCTCATTTAGTCCACCTACAACCATTTCCATCTCTGGTGTATCATCCACCGAAGCTTTCAACTCCATCTGATTGTGTCAATTATGTGGTTGCATCCACTTAATTCCCAAAGCAAAGCTAGCACCACCAAACCCAAAGTCAATCTGAAAGTTCATATTTGACATCTCATGACTAATATGGGCATAAGGATTGTTGTTTGACATTACCAAGTCAGCATGTGCTTTGCACCTTCCATGAGTGTCCTCACGGTGAACAAACAAATCTTCTTCTAATATAGGTTGCTCATCAATGGTGGTTGTTTTATCAAGTGTTCTCCTCTGGAAACTATCTACATCAACATTTTTATACTTGCAACCTGCACCATCTTGTGAGACTTCCTCCTCCAATCTCAAGAGTTTATACTCTTGATGTTCTTCACAATTCTTCTCAACATATGGAGTCATATGAGTATACCACAACTCTTCCAAAGTTAGATATTTATTATCAGCAGCAGATCCAAGAAAGGTATCAATACTTGCAAAACTTGTTAAAGTGTTTTTCTCGTGGCTGCAAATTATATCATGAGAAAATTGTTTATCAAATTTCATGAGCTCAACTTCTCATGGTACCTGTTGATCTTCATCAACACATAATATCTCCTTAGGATAGGAAATGTTGGAATCATCATACCTTATTGCATTGATTCCTTCAACAATTTGTATGATCTCCGTAGCCTTATTTGCTTTGTGTTCCATAGGAGTGGCTACAATAGATGACTGATCTTCTATTGTGTACAGTTAACAATGAGCCGTACTTAGCTGCTAGCAAAGGTCATCAACTTCTTTTTCTTTGCCTTCAACAAAATTGATTGCAAGATCCCTATCCTTGAGCAATTGCAAGTAATCAGATTTCATTCTTTCTAATGCCTCTTTGGTTGTGCAAAGCTGAAAACTAGTGACTCCGCTTAAAACTCCTTTGTCTTTCCTCGCTTTGGGTCTTCCAAATGAGGTCTTCAATGTATTTATGAGTTGTATCCTCTCTTAATAATATTTGCTCAACTTCTTCTGAAACCACAAAATGGACCTTCAGATCTTGCAAATCTAAAGGTCTCTAATCAAGTTCACCAAGGTCAATGGGGCTTCCACTCAATAAATTTTCAGATTTACTATCATCTGTAGGGGCTGATTCACTAGTTGTCGCCATGCAATCTTTTAGAGGGGATGGAAGAACATCATTATATATAGTCTCTTCAAAAGAATACTCTTTATTGGCCTTATCAATGCTGATTTTTAGTTCACCAACAAAGAGCTTGGTGTACCCTTCATCTATGACAAGTGATTCTTCCCCTTCTTTTGCTAGATCAGATTCTATGATCTTTTGAACATCAAAGTATTCATTAGAAGCACATCAGGAATTAGAAGCAACTTCTTATTTCCTGAGCTTCTCTTCTAAGCCATTTTCTTCTACTAACACCTTGACCATTTTCCCTTTGCATACGTGATTAGACTCCCAATCCTCTTTGCAAGAAAAGAAAGGATTTTGTCTTCTCAGTTCGTTCTTAAGGACATTCTAAATTTTTTCATTGGATGAGTCGTTTTCATTAACTTCTGATTTCTTTTTGAAGATGGATCAAAACCATCCAGGATGCTCACGAATGTACTAAAGATCTTCTAGAATCTCCTCATAAGTCTTCATATTTCTGATACCACTGTTCTTTTTTCCATTATTTCCGTCATTGTTGACATCAATACCCATCTGTCTAGCCATCATCTGCATCAATAAGTCCATCCGCTGATTTTGCTCCTGAGCCCTTTGTTCACCCATATTCCCTGTGACCTATTCACCTATGCCTAAGTGTTCTTCTGGATGTCTCTGCCCTTCTGCCCTATATTAAGTAATGTCATGTTTCTCTGTTAATTATAATGATGCGATATTTGTTGTACACTGCAATCAGTCATGTCACTGTCTAATCATTTTGTACCCACCAAGATGGCAGGATGCACTGCTCTGATACCATTGTAAAGCACTGCCCTTATTGACAATTGCATTTGTTTGGACTTCTAATTTTTTTTTAAATAGTTTGAGATTGGCAAACGCTTGGAAGAATGTAATAAGTTTGACAAATCACTTAATAGAAAACACTCAATGTATGCAAGAATGAGTTTCAGCGTATATTAAATAGACAACACAATGATGTGACAAAGTAGATTCAACACATATAAGAAATGTAATCTTTTCACTAGTAAACTGAAATTACAGCAACAATAAATATCTCAGATTTGACAACTATGATATTACATTTCAATGACAATGTCAGTGCTCAGCTTAACATACCATTCCAATGTTCGCTGCTACAAACACATGAGCAGCTACAAATGGCGCTAAAAACTATTAATGAACCTCCAAACCTAGCTGCTGCTCCACCAAGGAGTGACTGGGTCTTGTATAACTCTTCTGGCCCTAGAATGGCATAACAACAGTAATGTAAATAACTATAAATTGCACCCAAATAGTCTGTAGACCCAACACTACTCCTGTAGCAGATATTAATCCTGAAACAACACCTTTTGGAATAGTTATAGGTTGGTAACGGCTCTGTTGTAGCAGCTCCAAGTCTTGTACGGCTCCTTTGAATCAAACCCCAGCATGTACAACATTCACAACTACCTCGCTATCTCACTAAACCACAAATGCAGCCTTCAGATGAAGTCAGCCAACTAATACAATGCATAAACACCACTTTCATTCCAAACTTTTCCACTTTACCTCCGATTTGAACCCTTCCTAGCACTATAATATTTGCAAATGAAAGTAATTGTTATTTTCAGCGGTATGTATTTACCTTGAAACTGAAAGCTCATCCTATCCTCTTGACTGTCTTTCAACAGTGAAGAGAATGATAGCAAAGAGGGTTTTCGTCCTTGAAGCCCAAGAATATAAATCCTCTAGACAATTTCATAAATTTCACATATATTCAAGCATGCTGAAAGAGGGCTCTTCCATCCCTTTTATAGCACTTTCTAAGAGCTTGTTCACCCACCTTGTCAATGTGGGATAAACAAAATCACTTTTTTTGGTTTTTTTTTTCACCCCTATTTTCTTGCGATTGCTTTTTTGACCCCTATTTTATCGCGATTACTTTTTCTTTAATATTTCCCATGCCATTTAATATGATTTTCCTTCAACTTAAGTCCCCAAACACTTTTTTTATGTCTCCAATGTACTATAGGATAAAGGGGAATTCTTTATTTAAATATTTCCCACAAACTACAGACTATGCATTAATAAAGCTAAATATTTAAATCTAACTTTATAAAATACTTTTATTAATGCACAATAAATCATATCAATGATAAGTAAATCTTCTTGTCGATTTTAAACTATTGCCATCGACATGTCACTGCCACTAGAGGTTCCAATCATGCCAAAATGACTTACTATAAATAGTAAGTGTGCCCAAGATTGCCTCTAAACACCTTGGAATGAGCTGCAACTGAAATTGCCTAGGCCAAATGGCCTCTAAGTCTTTTAAATGTCCTAATTAGCCTACAGGACCAAGTGGAGATAGGTTAATGATAAACTCATACAACTTGTGCTAGAAAGGGAACATTACATTATTTGGGGCTCATTGTTAATATGTGATTAAACCCTAGGTGGAAACATGGGCATAAGAACCCTAGAAGCTAGAATTTTGGTTCGCTAAATTGCATTCTCACTACCAACTTAGTTCTCTCCTTGATCATTATTGTCTTTATTATTGCCTCCAATATATGCATTATTGGCATTATTTTCATTGTTTGCATTGATATTCACTACCAACAGTCGAGCCATTAATTCTGTCAAAAGCCCTAAGTGCTGAATTTGTTCTTGTGCTCTCTGCTCTGTGGCTTTTTTCCCTATAACCAAAGCATCCAACAAGTTCAGAAAACATTCTTCTCCTTGATCTCTTGGATTTCTATCACCCCTATTGCCTATATTTTGTCCTATTGCCCCCTATCCTTTTGCAACCAAGTTTGCATTAGACCTATTCCTACGAGTGTTATAGTGATGTGTTAAAGGTTGTTGATCCAATCCTAACATATAACTTCACTATCATACGAAACATTTCAGGATGGAAGGATACACTGCTCTGATTACACCATAATATGCAACCATGTTTTTCTTTTCTGTGTTTTGTTTTTGTTTTGCAATTGTTTATAGAAGATAGAGATGTCGAGAATATTTGCTAGATAATGGAAATTTCTGCAGCCATTAAATAACTCAGAAAATGACAATATTCAGGAAAGAAACAAAGCTGAAACAACTCAGATTTAATTTCATAACCGAAGATAAAATATTTCATGTAGATATGAGAAACCCATTTCATTAAATTATATTACAAAGCCATTACAAACATACCCGAAAAATATGATTGACTTTGACAAAGTGTTGTACTAACAACCAGCTCCTGCCAGCATGCCAAAAATGGATGCCACAGTCATAAGAAGCCCTCCTTTCTCACAAAACTGATAAACAATGTTGAAGATGCCCTGGGTGTCACTTCTATGAAAGATATAACACACCCAAACCCCAAACTAACAACCTCAAACCCTCATGTCAATTAGAAGCTTTGAAAGTTAAGAAGACCAAATCAAAACACCATTAAAGATCCAATGTGATTCATGAATAAAACCACCATAATCCTCCAGATTGGGTCTCTCACCGACATGGAAGATGTTGCCTGCAAGTGATTTTGCCCTTACAAACCCATAGGAAGAACATGTTCAACCAGGAAAGTACAATATCAAAATATGAAATCCAACATAAAGAAATGACCTCCCAAACTTTGCTTTTATAGCCTCCAAAAAGCCACACCAAGCCTTGGTTGCATTTAACTTTTATTTTAAATTCTTTATATCTCCAAAGTGGGCGCCTAAACCTAAAATGGGGCCTTTTTTAAATATTTACACTTTATTTTCTTAATTGGGCATATAATAGTCCTTTTAAAATAAATCATAATAATGATAGAGTAAAATATTTCATTTAACTTTATAACTTAATAATTTATCATTATTAAATATAATACACTAGACTATATCAAAAATCAAGATAATGCCAACATATCTAAGAATATTAACATTGACAACTTAGTCGGTGCTCAAAATTGACTTTCTGAAAATAGTAAGTATTGGAGAACTTAACCAAAACTGGTCCAGAAAAGTACTATGGACATCTCAATCATCAGAGCTCAAATAAACAGTAGTCACCGCCAAATTGCTAGATCGAACTGTCATCATGAGCTCCCTAACCCTAACTCATTAGCCAACGGGAACCCACTGAATAGGCTAACGTTCCACCATATTGCTTGAAGGAAAGGGACATTACACATCTGAAACCAGGGTGGGAAAATTCACGTAGCAACATACACAAACCCCAAGCCTCTACCCATCCCTCTATGAGGACCAGAAAATAAGGTTATGTTTAAGAAATGATCAAATTGTCCGAGTAAAACTCTTCTATGGCTATCACAAAACTTCTGTGAGGAATGTACCTTCTAAATGCTTGGAAAATCACTTATAATGATGAAATACATATACCTTTGCAATTTTTCCAATATTACTTCTGTTACGCCTGATATCCTGCCTTTGGACAACTTAAAATCTGCTAAAACAGTGATGAAAAACTCTACAAAGTACAAACAGACTGAAAATGGTCAGAAAAATAATAGATTTCATAAACAAACTCTAGCAGCCTTGACAAATATGAACAGATGTTTATTATATGTGGATGATGACAGAAATTTGCATCAAAACCCTCGGAACCCAGCAAAAATGTCTGAAAACATGCTGCTGAAATCGTCCATTAAGAAAAGCTTTAAGCCCTTGAAAACCTGGTTGATGGAGAAGAACGGAGAAAGATGCATTTAAGATACTGCTATGAAGCACGCATCATAAAGCCTTTTATGAAGCATTTGTTTGCCTTTTATGGGGCCACGCCTGGCACATAGCAGCACAAATTAGATGTTGACATTTTGCTTGGCTGAGACCTAGAAAACAACCTTTACCTGTATTATGTGTTTTATATAGAGCTGATATTTTAGTTTTATCCACTGGCAAACTTGAAACACTGCAAATCAAAGAAACTAGTTGCTGCAATAGAGTAGACATACAAATGTGTAATCATGGATGAAAATATCTAGACGGCATCCATATGGTTTATTGTCCATTCGTAAAGATGTCAATTCTTATCATCCACATGTTCATGCATCCATGGGATTATTATTCTTGTGGGTATTTTTTATTTACATTATTTGGCACAATTATGGGTTTTTAGCAATGATTGCCATTTGAGCTCTTTTTACCTAATGTTGTCTTTTGTATCATCCCAAAAAAGGGCTTAGGTCACCACAATTGTACTTGTAGCAACAACTTGACGTTGTTAGATATACATCATTTCATTGATCTCAACACTTACACCATAGTGGTCTTCAAGTAAATTCACAGCATGCAATAAATGAAGAAATCAAATTAATGCTATTCATAAAAAATTTAAATGCATAATTTTTAAAATCACATGTAAATATCATTTGAATTTTGAACAATGAAATTCAACTCATAGCAGATGTAGAACTCTTTCCAGCCATTCATACTTACATCCTTTACCAATGCATCAATTTTAGCTTTATAATAATCAATAGAATCCACTTGTTTGCCCCAAAGTCCAAGGAAACCCTCCTACATTACAATAAAAAAAGTTCAGTAAATTCCTTCATTCCTAAAGCTAATTCTCTAGATTATCTTTATCTACTTATGTACTTAGTCTCTTTTATCCTTCAAAAACTTACATCCAATAAATCTACAACCCAACTGCAAAACAGTTTCAAAAGCATGAAAATGATAAGTTTCATATCATAAGAGGAATTCAACACACCTTCATGTTTGGCCTCCTTTTTGGATTTCTCGCATACTTGTTCTGGTTGTAATCTAGCCAATTTTGATGAGCTTCTTTCTGCTTTACAAGCTTGGATAGTTTATTTGCATTGAAGACAGCCTATGGTTCAATAGCTCAATTAGACTCCCTCTTCTCTATTTCATCTCTCTATTAGAAATAGACATAAAGTAAAAAGGCTTTACAAATTCCACCAGCAGCACATATAAACAAGATTAGGAATTTCTGATAAAAACATAGCTCAATATTTAACTTGAACCAACATCTGCCTATCAGAAACTGCAAAAATATCTACACCCAAATAACATAAATACAGAAAATAGACCACAATTATTGTTTCCTAGTAGACCTACAGCAATGAAGGACTAGCAGTAGCCAGATGCTTATCAACAATAATGAACAAAAGCCATTTAACCAAATACAACTATAGAAAGTCTCATTTAGAACATCTTTTTGTGTGACTTTTGTTCATTACACACATCACCTTTGGCATCCTTACAAAACTCAATGTTCATTTTTAGCTTTTGCCCACTTGTCAGCAAATTGACCATTGTTTATGTGTAATCCCCATTCGTGTAGTGGTCTTTCTTGTCAATTTGCAAAGGTATGTGTCACGGTTTTGTTTTTGACTAACAATTTTGCAGATTGATCAAGTTTGCAGCTGTTCTGAAATACAATAGTGATGAAAATCAGAAGTTTTAGGGGCACACTTCCAAATTAATAGAAGAAAATGAACAGAAGAACATGAAAAGATACAAAGAGCTGTTTTTATGAGCAGAGTAGGGAATTTAGGGACAAGGAGAATATGGAAAAACATATCAGTTTTCTGCCTTGTTCCAGGGAGTAGTTCAAATCTAAAAAATAATTTCTCAGCATGCATTTGACAGTTGGCAACATCACTTAGAATATCCACCTTGGTTCAAGTAGTCCAAAGTTCCTCCCTTAACTCTAATTGGAAAAAAGTGAAGCTGGGTGCACTTTTTCTGTGGTTAGGTCATCAAATTTATGGTTATGCAAGTTGTTTTTTATAATGGTGGTTGTAAGATGGTTCGAGATGTATGCTCAAGAATAACACAACACTAAGAAAGGAGAAACCTTGCTCAAAATGGAACACACAACAAAAGTACAATCATGACACTCAGTTTTAATATGCAACAAACAACAAGACTCGATAAAACATGGTAGAAAGACTTTGACATAAAATATTTCTTTGGGGTGCAATAGGTAGCAAGAAGAAAATGCAATATTGAATAGAAGGCTTACAAAAATATTGTGAACTGTAGCAGATAATTAGGTCCAAAATAATTGTAAGAATTTCTTTCTAGCCAAGATATGATCAGGCAACTAGTTTCTGTGGATATTTGGAAGCAGGAAAGAATAAATTGTATCCAGACTCTAGATTAATCATTCAAATAGATCACTTAAAAAGCTTGTTTTTAATACATGAAACCAGAAATACTCTATAACAAGTTTCCTGATGCATGTCTTGTGGTCCCATAGATAGCTTAATTTGATGTACACATAAACTGTTAGAGGCAAAATTTCACTGGAGATTTCCCATGGGAACAGTCCCTTTTGTTCTGCACATGATGCATAATGTAAATCTTCATCAAACTGCTCCATGTAACTGCAACTATCCATAACTACATTTTCTCTAAAAATAACAATCTAACTTCTGTTTAAATTATTTATCATCCATCATATGATGCATATGTTCAGTAATATATAAGATTTGTCACCTGATGGGTGAGATAGTGATCAGGATGGTTGACACGAAAAAAATGCTCAATATGCTCACTGATAGATTCATCTGGATCAGAAGGCACATTTCTCACTAGAACCTGTAGGAAACATGCAAGAAAATTTAGAATTCAAAGAATTGTAATATATTGCCATGTCTTGATATTCCCTTATATAATAATGAAAATTTCACTGCATCATATATCTTACAATGATGAGATCTAATCTTTACACATTATTTTTTTGCGATCAGAATCACTGATTGCACTACATTATATGCCTTCTGATGTTGAAATGAAAATCTAACTGTAGGTTGTTATTGTTCATATACAACAAAATGTAAGCATCATCTCTCGTACTCCATGGAAAAGATAAACAAAGTTGGAAATCCAACATGGGAACATTTTTAAAGCAATATAAACATTTTCAATCTTATTGTAAAAGTGATAAACATTGCTAAGATCTTCATTTAACATATATTTTCCTCTAGAAATGTGTATTTCATTAGTTAAGATTTAGCAATCCATATCCAGAAGTGAAACAGCTGCTGGTAACTTATCTTAGAAATGACATCATGAAATAGAACAATGAAGTGCAAACTCCATATGTAAGATGTTAGAACAAATATGAGAGGCAAGGGAAAAGTGTAAGAACACCTCCTGTTCTAGACCAACTTTTTACCTTTCCACTCACTGTAATTTTCTCAAACAGTTTGCTTGCAACCTGATTGCTGAGTTATCTGATTTGTTCTTAGTTTGCAGGTGTAAATGGTTGTTTCACTCTTCCTTTGTTTGAATGTTTAAAGTTTGCAATTTAATACCAAATCAACCAAAATGAAGAACAACACTATATTGCATTCACTAGGTCTATGACAGTCATAACAATCAGATTTAAGAAGAACAATGTTCAGATTTACATTCTATTCTAATTCTGATGACAATACCATTACATTGCATTTCTTGAATACACAATCAACATTATATTTGCATTGCCTATTTCTGTCCAGACAATGATAATAATGGAAAGGCCTACCAAAAACACTGCCCAAAACTAAGTTTCAGACCTGCTACGCTGCTCAAAACTCAGTTTCAGACCTGATACAGCCTCCTCATGACATGTACGGCACACTTAGAACTGCTATAGACCCGTATGGCAACCCTTCAGCCCTTCCTTAGCTTGTACAGCCTGGTCTCGGGTGTTTTCAGACTGTTATAAATGAATGTTGATGTGTACAGGCAGAAATGGCACTAACTGTTTAATCTTCAGACCTGTACAGCCCCCAAAATCTCTTACTCAACTAACGCAACTTACTCCCGGGGTGTTCCTGATTTATACAGCATGTAGTAATCTTCCCAAATGATTCAAACGACCTCCACCTTAATATTTGTGCAACACAAACCCCTTGAACAGATCCAACAATAAAGTTTGAACTCTCCTGGCAATCGTTTGATGACAAATGAAGTAATGTTTTCTCAAATATGTTGTCCTCAATTTTGCATCCAAAAAATTGGGCAACCCTACGCAATTTTCTTTTAGAGTGGTAGGTGTTTCCTCTAAGGTTTTAATGTTCTTAAAGATGTTTGTTTAAGGCGATCAGTCATCCCTTGATTTGACTCAGACTTTCCATCTTAAGAGCATTGTTTTCTGAAGATTCTCGTCAAGCTTGTCACCTTATTGTTTGTTGGAATGAATTTTTAATCTCGGCTGACAAACACTTGACTTTTGTAACCTTCAGGTCTTTTCTTCATTTTTCTTAGTTTTGCATTCAGCTTTTCAAATTCCGCTCGTTTTCAGCTATCTTAGGTGTCTATCGGAGTTATCTAGCTCAAATTATTGAGGTTTTAAGTGTACTGCAGGTGGGGTTTTTCTACCTGATTGCACGTCTTGATTAAAACCTCTCAAAAGTGTGCTACGGAGTCCACTGGTAGCCTACGGGAATCCATCTTTATTGCACCATGAGGACTACACTCCACTTCTCATTTAGTCCACTGGTAGATGATTGGGTGGTACACAGGTGGGAGTTGGCTCCAGATTTCTACTATCCATGGTCCGGTAGTGCACTTCCATCTTCAGAGGATGGAGTTATTGACTGCAGGGACCTAACCCAGCAGTTTGGGTGGGATTGTTTGTGGGACCAGCAAACAATCCACCATCATGTCGTTCAGTTTCCGACAGAGGTTATCACCTCTATGTCACAGATCCAGGGCCATGGTTACAAGATGGGGTGGGAATTAGCAGGCATGATGTTGTGGGCGGTAATTACAGTGGTGGGAGTTTCACGGTGACCGCAGGGAGATTCGTTGTTGATGACGCTTTTCACTATCAGTATCTTCTCATGACAGATGGATGTGGGTTCAGATTGTGTTGGGATCCAGGGGTTGTCTCGTTCGACGCTTTGTTTCACAAGGATTCCAGTACGATATCACCTTCGTTGTGGGAGCACTCCCATCTAGTGTGGGATCCTGGTATCATCCTATGCAGTGCATTCGATTGGAGGATTCTTGATGAGTTGCTTCATTCCACACACCTAGGATTTTATATCATATTAGTGCAGCAGTTGGGTGAAGCCATGCATCCCAGTTTGATACATGATTCAGGGATCAACTTTCATCATACATACGCTTACGCGTGGATGAGTGACATAATTAGCACATTCACCTTGATCCTGAGACGACTATGTGGCGTGCATGATAGGGTAGCGATAGCACTGTTGATGGGTGACTCCATGTTGCTTGATTCCAGTTGGGTCGATGGTTACCCTAGTCAGTATCATCCAGTCTTCCCTAAGATGGCAATAGATACCCCAACACTTTAGGAGTATGAGATTGTAGAGAGATTTGTCTGTGGGGTGGAGACAGGTTATGGGGTATCCTTCTTGGATTGGCACTATTGGGACCACTTGACTGATACCATGTTTGAAGTTGGTCTGTGTTATGTTAACAGGCTTGGATGGCCGTTGGTATGGATTGTGTGGCAAGAGGGGTTCC
The DNA here is from genome assembly GCA_018584345.1 of Thuja plicata. NCBI lineage: Eukaryota > Viridiplantae > Streptophyta > Pinopsida > Cupressales > Cupressaceae > Thuja > Thuja plicata. Next base: position 1,927,943 of record MU227058.1, read on the forward strand.
ATTCTCATAGTGTTGGGATGATTCGCATGTGTGGATCAGCCACTCTAGAGGTCTCTATGACAGGGGTCGAGGGTATACTTGAGTCATCTTTGATGGTATCACATCTCTCTTTGGGTCGGGTAGCTATACCCCTACTGATTGGAGACTACATATGCCTTGACTCCAGCTGGGTTAATGGTTGCATTGGCCAAGTCTACTTAGCATTTCCAGAGTCTGCGTTGCCTATTAGAGCGTTACAGCCGTATGAGCAGTTAGAGAGTTTTATGTTCTGGGCAGAGGCAAATTATGGGGTGACTTTCATGGACTGGTACAGGTTTGATTTTAGGTTGGTTATTGATCCGAGTTATGAAAGAGGAGCAGAATGGCCAGTTGTGTGGACTCTTGGTTACAAGGGCCGTTAGGGTTGGATACTCAACAGTGATGACGTGATCTACTTCACCTCTATCCTGTACAGTGTGAACTATACCTTGATGTGGGATCCAGGCAGTGGTTTTGTGATGGCACTTGCACTTCAGGGGCTGATTGAGTTGTTTCCAACATTAGGGATACATCGTATTTTTTCAGAGTGGAGCAGCAAATCCAGTCAAACTACTGCATACGGTATAAACGGTATGTCTGGGATGGTGGTGATATAGTGTTGCATTGCTTGTGGACAAGCAATCTCTGGGAAGGGAGGATTGTCATGTCCCCTTTCTAGAGTGGACATCAGAGACAGAGGAGTTGGCCTATCATTGCAGTCTCATAGGCTAGCAGAGATGGATAGGACTCATTCAATGCATACAGTGACCGTAATTTGGATTTACAGGCAGTTTGGAGCCAGTTTGGTGCAGTTCCTAGATTTTAGGGGATATCCCTACTTTTTACGAGGATGTGGTAGTTTCCAGATGTGATGTCCCACTGGACCATTCCATGGTTTTAGTTTCAGGATGACAGGGTGTGTTCCCTAGTTTTTATAGGATCATCCCTAAATTTTAGGGATGGCACTGCCAGTTGACCCATCTCATTCGGTATCAGTCATAGACAGGTGACATGGTCAGACTCGTGTTTATTTGGTTGATTTGGACTATCAGAGGCAAAAAGGGAAATATTTTAATATATTTAAATATTTCCTAAGTCAGTGATTAAATAATTTATAATAAGGTTATTTTCCAAGTTACCGATTCGGATTTGGGCTCGCGAATCTGGTTCGTGGATTCGCGATTTTTTTTTTTTGCCATTTGGGTTCGTAGGGGTTCGTGTGTGTGTGTGTGTGTATATATATATATATATAATTATATATATATGTGCATTATATATACAAAAAATAAGAGAAATATACATAATTCTAAAACTAACTCATTTCATAGTATGATTCTATGATGCTTGATCATTGATCAATGCAAAATCTCAAAGATTCAAAACATTAAAATTAAATCATAACATCAATTCAAGTATCATTGTTTGAAGTTCAACTAATGGATTAATAATTTATTGATATTCTCTTCTTCATCA
>MU227058.1:1942162-1966992 GCA_018584345.1 Thuja plicata
TAATTTAATCAATCTTATAATGTTTCATCAATCAATTATTAATTAAGAATAATATAATAATTTAATATTGAATATTAAATTTCATATGATTAATAATAATATAACATATATAATATATTATTATTAATCAGCATATGTTATATGTATTATAATGATCATACGACTAAAGCTACAAACATTAACACGCCCTTCCCAATATTGTTTGTCCTCAAGCAATTTCATCTCGGGATGCTGCAAGATCTGCATACCAAATTAACTGTTATGTGCACCTATATGCCCATTTGAATACCCGGACCCCATACCAATCTCAGAGATACTACTCTGACAATCCATTGCGCCACTCTGATATAACTATCATCAACCACACTGTCATGCTACAACACCCTAGGAAGCATTTCATCCATCATGCAAATCCCTGAATCCCAAGTCTGGGAATCATCATATATCTACTGAGTGACTGGATAGGTGTACTTGAAGAGATCAACCAAAGGGAGTATCTTCATGTTGCTAAAGTCTCCCTGAATCATAACCTCCCATAGGTGCCATTAACATGGATCCCAAACCAATCGGTCCATCCAATAAAGCAACACAAACGGCCACTCAACATTGCTGCTAGAACTTTGACTAGCAACATGAATGATGTCAATGTTGTCACCATACCCCTGTATTGGAAAGATATTCATCTCACACTAAATATCCCACAACTAGACTTGTCTCCACACACCCCCATGCAACTCAAAAGTTGTTGCAGACCCTTCCAAATATGCAATTGCAATGGAAACCCAAGTAGGACAAACTAACAACCGAAGTGTCTATGAAGATTAAATCACCAACCAACAAATAAACATCTACCATATCATATGAAATTTGTAATGTCCCTTTTTCTATAATCTGAGACACTACTTGTAATGCTAAATGTATAAACAATTGTTGGTAATTAAGTGATTATTTAAATGATGCTTAATTCTAAATGCATAAGATGATACAAAATGACAATGATTGCATAGCAATCAGAATAACAAATATATGTTGTTTCTGATATATAGATAAATACGTGCACGACTGAGATGGATCTCAGTACCTGGAACCATAGATTAAAATATGGCAGATATATCGCCGATAAGCAAACTTATCGCGATAAGTTGGAAGCCACGATAAAACACGTAAATTTATCGCGGAGTACATATCGCAGATAAGTTTCAAACTTATTGCCGAAAAAACATGAACTTATCGCCAAAATATCGACGATATTTCGCCAAAATATCTGCCACACTCTGCTAATAGGGACTGACAGCCCAAAAAGTAGTTATTTCACATTTTCTTCTTTGCAAATTGGTGTTTGGGAGAGGAAAAAGGGGTTTGAAGGGGAAAAAATGTGATTTGCAACGTTTTAGAGCAATTTGCAAAAAAATGCATTTCAAATTAAATTTCAGTAATTTTTTAAGTTCCCGATATTTTGCCGATAAGTTGCTGATTTATCTCCGATATTTTCCCGATATTTTTTTTTTGCCCTTGGCGATAAGTTGCCGATAACGATATTTTGAACTATGCCTGGAACTGCTATTGTGCTTGATATACAATGAATAATGTGCAAATATGCAGGCTGAAATGGCAAATATGCAGGTCGTCTCTGATATGCCAATAATTATATGCTCTGAATAATGCTAAAGCTGTCTCTATATGACAAAAATATGCTTCAAGGGTGATGTCATTTATGACTGATCTTTAAATGCTTGCACCGAGTAATTGCCGCAAGGCAATATGCTCTAATATAGAGTGATCCTCAATGGATACGAAATATAATATATTCTCCAAATCATCCTTTCATCAAATGATGCGATCCTCAAAATACATGTGCAATATGAGATGAAGAGGCGCGTATGAAGAGACGCCACCCTTAGTACTTCATAATCACTTTGCTAAGGATTGTTTGGAATCGGTTTGTTAACCGATTGTTTATCATAATCACATCCAATGGAGATCGGTTGTTAACCGATTTGTCATAGTAATCAAGCCACAATAAATATTGCTAGAAGTCAATGATAATAATTGAAGTATCATTTAATGTTGAACATGATATTATTCATCTTTAGTAATTGTCCATATTAGTCGTTGGTGCTTAACATATCAATGGATTCCTTTATTACTATACTCAACAATAATCACCGTCCACCATTTAACTCAATAGTCAATTAGACATAATTAATCGAATGTCAAGTGAGTAATTGCTCTCTTTCTACGACAATAATAGTTGAGCATATGCACTTGCTATCCATCAATTCCCCTTGTCTACGTATTTTTGTTTTTAGTCTTAACTCATTGTAGGTATGTAGTATTTGTAATAAGTGGTGTTTATAGTAAACACTTTCCATAGTTTGATTGCCAATAAAATAAGTTTCAATCTTTAATTAAAACTTATTGAATCTTTTATTGATTTTTGGGCTCTGGGTTTGGGAACATTACAAAATTGGTGACAAATCTGCAAATGAATTGTAGATGCCTTCATCTCCCATCAAAGACAACTCTTGAGTGACTGGTTCACTAAAAGTGTCCTCAACAAAATCAAGATCTCTACCAATGAATTGATCACCATTTAGTGAAATTTCAGTACGAGAAAAACTTTTCTTATCATTATCCATGAAGTGGTGAGTGTCATGGATTTGTTGAAGATGAAGCTTGGCTTGTTGAGCCATCAACTTGCCTTGTTTTTTCTAACCGTACTTCATTCAACCTTTGGAACTGATCTCGATCAAGTGTTCCAGGGTACAAAAAACGAGTCCTATGATTAGATGCATCATCAAAATTATCATGTACCCTAATTGTACCTTGTGTACCACCAATGTTAGAATATATATAATTCATTTCTTCATGACTATAGGCTGCAATATCTTGGGGAAGAAAAAATATATTACTGCTCCGTGATCTGAAAATTAAAATTGAGTTCATTCTTTTTTACCTTGCCTTTGGAATCTACCATGGTGTGATGAACAAAATTAGACTCTTTCGGACTTGGATCCATAATATATTCCTCATCTTTATCATCCGCAATTTGAGTGACAACATGGAAAGACTCAATAGTACCATCACCCTCATATGGAAGAGTGGTTACCTCATGATAATGTAAAGAACTATGACTGCTATTGTAAATGTCAGAATCGCTGTTATACATTTGTGTCATGTCTTCAACCCTTACAAGCACCTTTCATTGAAAACTTTATGGGCAATACCTGCACTTTGAGTACCAACACTTATAGATTCCTCTTCATTAGTTATCCCATGTATAAAGGCTATAAACGCATGAGATTGTGAAGGTAAACAACTGTTGTCCCAGATTATAATTCCAGGCTTCTCTATACTTTCTTTGGGTTCATCAAATGTCACCAAATCTTGACTTGTCACATGTCCTTCCCAAGTAATTAGAGGTGGTGGTCTCTCAAATAAATCTTCTTCAAATGATGTCACAAGGCTGCAAGGTATTCCCTTGTGAAGCTCTTCAATCCTTTCCTCAAAACTTTGAATCTCCTTAGTATGTGAAGTGCTAAAATCAGGGTGCCCCATTTCCTTCCGAAGGAATTCATCAATCCCTTCTACTAGTGTTTTGATCTCCATCTCCTTGAACAAAATTCTTGTTCCTTGGTTGTATTTATAACGGACATCTGATTTTCTGATTTGTATAGAGAAAAATGAACCATACTTAGCTGGTAATAGAGATCATCAAACTCGTTTTCCTTGTCTTCCGCAAATTTGATAGCAAGATCCGTATCCACTAACAACTACAAGTAATTTGATTTCATCTTTTTGAATGTCTCTTTGATTGTGTGTAATTTAGCACTAGTGACTCCACTTGCAACTCCTTTTTGTCTCTCCTCAATTTGAGTTTTCCAAATAAGATCCTCAATGTATTTGTGTGAATCATCTACCTTCGTTAATACTTGCACAACCTTCTCTTTTGTAACCAATAACCTGTCCATCAAATCTTGTAGTGATAAAGGCCTTTGTTCAAATTGATCTAGGGTACGTTCACACATTGCATTTTCTGATTTGTTCTCTGTTGTAGGTACATTATCACCCTCACAATTGGTTGTCTCTCTAGACGATGTCATGAACACTTCTTGTGGCACCCCTGGGACAGCATTGTGATCATAAGTGGATTCATCAAAGAAGTTTTCTCTTCTCCTATTTTATCCATAATAACCTTGAAAATTACCAATAAAGAGTTTTGAATACCCCTCACTTGTAGTGATTGACTCTTCCTCCATAATATCAACCTTAGCTGATTGGAAGTCATTATCCTTTTTACTTTCATCATACATAGTAACAGGTGTATTCAAAGTTGTAGTTTTAGCTTGCTCCTCATGAGTCATGGTACCATTCTCATCTGTATCTTTGTCCTCAACACCATTTTTCTGCAATAAATCTTTCTCCTTATTAATTCTACAAATATGATCAGGTGTATAAGCCTCCTAACATGTGAAACAAATATGCTCTCTTCTCATTTGGTTCTTGCTTTTTTTGGAGATCCTGAAGCCTATAAACCCAATGAAGTTAGCTCCTCTTCAATCAATAGTTCCTTGAACTTATCAATTTTCTATTCAATCAACCCTTTTGAAAACTCATAAGCCATAGGTGAGATGTTATGCTCCTTTCTCCAAATGGCTAACACGTCTAATTGCAACTACCTATAGATATCATCATCTTCATCTACAATTAAGATAAAATAGTTTGCATGCAAGCTCTCAAATTGTCTGGAGGATGTTTTCTGATTTCAGTTAAAAAACATTGGAACATTTGTAGAATCAATTTATCACATTTGAGATCCAACATAATGATAAATGATATGGCTCTTGCCATAATGTCTAAAATCTTAGCCCTCTTACCAAAAGTAGGGGCTTTGACATCATGTAACCCTTGTAGGCTCTCCACAATCAGCTATAGAACCTTCTTCAGTATGTCATCATTGTAGAGCACGACAAGAGCTATTAATTTTATGATCTCATTGTGAAAAGAAGCAACTGCAAGTCTCACATTTTCGCAAAGATGTTCATATAACCTGTGCTGGACCAAAGCAAGCATTGAGGGCTGCAAAGCCCAATTCAAAAGCCTCCAATCTGACAGATATACTTTACATAGATATGAATCTAATTCTTCTAATTTAGAAAGAAAACCATCAGGTAATTTCATGGACTCTAATTGTAATCTCAACACACATCATAATATAAATGATCAAAGTCCTCACAATAAACATCTCTCATAAATCTGATCATAACTCTGCTCCAAACACAAATCTGATCCACAATGAAATATCAATCTTCCTTCCAATTCTGATACTATCATGCACACTTCCCTTTCATAAATCTGATTCAATCCTTTTCAATTTCTGCACATGAATTTCTGCCTTAAGTTCTGTTCAAATTTTCCTTACAAATTTGTTCTCAAGTTACGCATCAAATAAGATTAACATAGATATTCAGATATAAATCTGAATTACACTTCATATGCTCTGCAGTAGATCTGCTTGAATGATTTTTCTTCTCAACACATAATTAATATTTCTTCTAATTTACAGATCTGAATGTGTTCTCCTATCCTTCTTTTTACTCCTTCCTTATTTCTCTCCTCAAACTTCCCATTCTATTCTTCTTATAATGATCTTATATTTTCAGATGCTGACCTGTAGGTGTAGAAATCATATTTTTCCTTTTTCTTTACCACACAACACACCCATTTCTCTCTTAAAGATCTTCCTTTATTTCACATACACTCTGCTCTTAAATTTTTTATGAATTGAATAATATTTTCATTACTTTTTTTTCACAATCTGCAAATTTGCAATCACTATTTTATTTCTCCCTTATCTCATATTCCATGTCCCTCTTCTCAATTAATACCTTCTCTCCAACTCCTCAATTATATCTTTATGCCTTCACTTGAAGAAGGGAGACATCCCTCAGAATGAAGACAACCTTTTCCAAAGGACATGATGCATTATTTAATGCTGATTGCTTCTTTTCAAATACTAATCTCTTCTCTTTAAAAACATAACAAATGAAATTTATAAAGTGATTCACTTCCTTCTAATTGTTTTTTATTATATTAGCAGTGAAAAGGCCCTAATCCCATTACATAACAGAACAGCAAAAACTGAAACGGCCATCATAGGAACAGAAAGCATTGAATAGCACAGGGGACCCTAATGCTGAGAAATGCAGACCCAAACATTGCTAAATCTGCAAGACTTTCCAAATACAAAGTATGCTAACCATACTTGCAGTCATCAAAAACCTAAACCATAACATCCTAAAGCTAAATTTATCCATAACATTACTTAATAAGTCTTTAGAATTAACCATAACTATACAAAAAGAGTCCATAATCATTACATCCCTCTTTTGCACAAGTTATTTTGCTATTTTTATATTACTTGAAATGTGATGACTTTGATATTGTCAAAATGAACAGTGATTCAGTAATGCTATATTTATATTACTTTGAAGTGTGATGATTATGATATTGTCATAATGAACAGTGGTACAGTAATTCCTTGGAATATGTTTTGATACACAATTGCGTAATTTATGATTTGAAACATATTCATGTATATGCTCAGATGTTTACAAGTTTTGGCTAACAACAATCTTGTGGGAAAGTGGGTGCAAGTATCGTATTGGCCTCCAAGAAGGAAGGGGAAGTATCATCAAGTAGACGGCGTAAACATTTGAGAAGGTTGAATTGCCATTTGAATCTTCAAAAGTCTACAGGTAAGTGACACGTCTAGGGTTTCTTTGCCTAGTATTGTAGGCCAAGGTCTGGGTTTCAAGTTGTCAAAGCCTAGAAGGTTAGTTGAGTCATTAGGGTTTTCTCTTCCTTTATGTAAATTCTTAAAGGTTGGCATAAACTCTTATTTAATTAAATTTTAAATAAGAAATTGAAACATATAAATTAATGTTACACAATTCGAATTTATGTTGGTCTTTTACTCAAATTAAATTAAGAATTCAATACATACACAATTATGTATGTATGTGACTAAAGAGTATTATTTTAAGTATGTATGTGTACCAGTGCGGGATATGAAAAAGCAAGCACACGCGTACACATATGTTAGCATTTTTTTCATTGAGGTCAAGTAGTTGCAATCCTCATAACATACAGAAATTGTAGTAATTCAATAAAATCTGAAGAATGACAAAGAACAGATGTGCAAGACCTGAACCAGGTAGCATGGAACAATTCATTTAGGATCTTCAGGCTGGCCTTTTAATGAACGTCTGCATCATTGGAGATTTCCTGTGACAAAGTGCTTGCACGAAGAATACTTTCGTTTCTTAGTAGTCAAACTTAATATTATGGTATCTTCCAGTTTCAGACTACACAGACTTGCATTTACTGGTTATTATTGAAATTCAAGGATTGGGCATCGTTGTGACGTCGCACGCCACCAACCCATCAATGGGGACCCGCTGTTGTGAACTTTTGTTCCTGATATCGCAGTGAGGTAAACAGACGGTTGGTGCACTTTATTAAGTCTCAATGGCTGAAAGAATTTGGAGTGACTGATAAAGGCATAAAATAAGTAAACAAGTAGAGTGGTCAGAATTCCTCTTCCTTGAGGAATCTTGACCCATCTCCTCCTCTAAATGTTGAGTATCCACCCAGACGTAGATAGCAATTGAGTAAGGAAAATCAGTGAGGGGGCAAAGGCAAAGTATGAATCGATTGGTAGTATCAATGGGAAGATCAACTAAGTTGAGGAAGAGGGTCGATTTTGGTTTAAGTGAAGACATCGAGCGTGCCAGTAGTCGGAATTCCTCTTTCTTGAGGAATCCCGACTCATCCTCTCCTTCGCATTATTGTTTCCCGCTTTTGTCGACCGTAGACATTTGACGACCATAAGGCGGTCGGAATTCCTCTTCCATGAGGAATCCCAGCCGTTGATTTCTCTCAGACCATAAACCCCGACCTGTGACTTCGTTGCTTAGAAGGTACCTCGGTGGGCATAGACTGGAGAACTGAAAGAAGGGAAAGTTGTTTGGTGTGGAGATGGCAGAACGAATGTACAAGGTGTTCGGAATTCCCCTTCCATGAGGAATCCCAACCCATCTCCCCCTCTAGGTTATGGATCTCTGCTCGAGTATGGAGGACAAACGAGTGAGATAAAATTGGTGAACATCGGAGGGGGGGTATGAATCAGAGGGCAAGGATGAATGAGTAAATGGTACAAATTGGTAGGGATTCCTCTTCCATGAGGAATCCCGCCTTATAAATTCCTCATAACAATGAAATATCGCGCGACCCTAAACATAGAAAATTGATGAGGAGATAGCAAATCTGAGTAGGTGGGAGGGTTGCTAAATGAAGCGAAGTCGAAGAGGGGTTGGTTCAACGATCGGGATTCCTCTCTCTTGAGGAATTCCAACCCACAATATCTTTATCTATGTAAAGCCCTGCCCAGCATAAGACTTGATGCAATTCATTCAAATCATAAGCATGAACGAAACAAATATTTAAGGGGGAACGAATTCAAACATAAGACGCATGGCAGAGTTCCTCTAAAATGAGGAATCCCGCCCATAATATTTCCCCTCAAAACGTGCATTCTCAAAAATTTAAAAGCTTTTTGAATTTTGGCTCTCGAAGTCCAGCCGGCCTCAATGAGGTTAAAAGAGAAAAATCATTTAATTCAAAGCGCTTTCTATTTAACGCAAAACACAATCAGCTTCATAGGGTTTCATGCCCTTTCAAATTTGGAAGATGCCTATATAAGGGGATAAAATCGATTCATTTTTACACCAAAGCAATCACCAATTCCTCTCTGCAATTAGAGTAGCAAACAACCTCTTGGGCAGGCATCAAAGCAATTTGGGGATTGAATTTGGAGTTTCTTTAAAGCAGATCTTCTCACCAATATCAAAGGCTAAGGAGGGTATGAAAACGAATAAGCCTAGGCATATTTTAATTAATACGATTATTGATGTTTTTGAATTTGAAAGTGGATTTCATTTAAATTTGTAAAAATTAATCTTTCAAATTTCAAATTAATTAATAATCAAGATGTGGGATTTGCAAGTTTTGCAAATAATTGAAATATCTTGAGGATTTAGGAGTAGCAATGCCAATTTTAATAAATCCAATCATTTGAATGCAATATTTTCGAGTTATTTTAACCAATTAAGTCTTGCATTTCAAAATTCAATTCTCTAACCAAATTTTAAATTCAAAGTCTAATTTGAGAATGGTGATGGCAGATAGGAGCATGTCAGGAGCCAAGATTGCGAGCTCAAAGGATACACATATAAAAGGATCATCTAATATACTTGGCCACTATATAAAATAACTTCCAACTTTATTATTAATTAAGTAGAACATAATTAATAATCATTAATTTAATAAAATGCTTGTAAAATTCCCCCAAGTGACCAAACCAAGAACCAGGTGCTCACTGCTCAAGCCAAACACTTGAACACCCTGCCAAAGATAGAAACTACCTACAATCGACTTACTATAAATAGTAAGTCCCTCAGAATGAGATAACTGACAAACGCAGAGACAAGATCCCAAAACCAATATACACTGAAGAGCCAACATGTCACCACTACCACGCTAACAGGAACCAACAGAGACCCTCAAATCCCCACATTAGCCCACAAGGGTCACAATGATGGGCTAATTACACCAGCAACGGGCATTGGCTAAAATGGGGACATTACACTATACACTTGCAGACTTCAGTGCAGCTAGTTGGGGGGCATCCTTTGGGCACAACTAAGTTATTCTTCACTTGGAGGTCAATTGTCGATGTCATGGTTTCAGTTGTTGACCGCAAAAGTAATACTAGATTGGATGACTTCAAGGATGGTTTTGTTGAGTGGCGTTTACCTACAACAGCTGGTTGGAGGAGCTGGAGAGATTTGTATCATCTCCTCCCTGACAAAAGATGGCATAATGATGAGCTCCCATCATCATGTGGCGTAAGAAGTATCTATGGCTTCAGCTAGAGAGAGGTTCTCAATTGGATTGAGGATGTTCTCATTCATGGTACTAGCACATGGTAGGTTGACTTGACAGATTATGCATGTGGGATAATTTGGGATCCTAGCATTGGCATGTTCAGTGCATTACTTGGATCTTGATGTGTTGCTTCACAACTCCAGGCATGGTGATGATTACATTAGAGTAGCGCAGCAGATTGGTGGAGCAGTATTTATGAGGTTGATATGGGATCCCGGTATTTGGTTTCGACATGCAAGTACAGATTCCTTGCGGGCAAGCAATCTCAATGAAGGGGGGACTGTAATGTCCCCAATTTATTAAAGTGAACTAATTAAATCAATTTTAATTAAGTTGTCGAAAATAAATGGAATATTTAAATGATGACTTAATATTAATTAATTTAATTAAACTAAAGTAAGATAATAAAATATTATTAATGTCAGTTTATAAATATTTCCCTATAAGTTCAATTTATAAATTAAAAGAGGGAAAATGTAAAGATAAATAAAGAGAATTCCAAGAATTTTTTGGAATCTTCAGCAAAGGATTATAAATAGGCAGCTTTGGCTTCATTTTGTTCATGCTTGTTTTATTCATTTTTCTTTGGCAGAGCTTGGAGAGCTTCTTGTTTGAGTTCCAGTTTCCTGAGGACGAAAACCCTTGGGATTTTCTCAGTGGATTGGATGGAAACCCAATTCATTTCTTGGGAGTGGATTCGAGATAGAATTCACACTTGAGCCAAATTGTAAGATTTGAAAATTGTTTTAGAAAATTAAGGTGTTTGCATTTGTTTGCTATCTGAAAATAAGATCATTATATTCTGAACACTCAGTATTTTTGTATATCAAATGAATGGCATCCTTTATGAAATACTCATTAGTATGGAATTATTAGAAATGACCCTGCAAAGTGTTATGTGATTAATATATTAATTGCTCATTGTGAGGACAGAAACATTAGTGATTTATGTGGGCCACTCTTATTTCCGGAAATCACTTATAAAACATGGTGGAATAAATTAACATTTCACATAACCCGAATAAAATATTTGATTGGGTGGATGGATTATTTAGCGTTAATATCATATCGAGACAACAAATATGTGCTATGGGAAATAAATAAAATTGTAAAGGTTTGTGATTATTTGCAACATTTGTCATAAAAGATTAAAGTGGGCAAATATTTGGATGTTTATGAAGTTACACATTAGAAGGACGAAATATTTAATATCATGCCGAACATTTCATGCAAATGCTATGGATGTCGTATGACATATTAGTAGAGCCATTTCCGTTAAGGGAACTGAAGTCTCTCATGTGCAATACAAACAACTAGAGGAGATTAATCGACAAAGAACATCCTCTTGAAACAATATCTATGGAGCCATTTCTTCATATTTTTTAGTCTAATATATAGCTCACAGGGGAATTATTAAACAACCTTCTTGCCCTGCAGAAAGGAAATACATTGCGGTGAGGAATACTGTTGATTTACAGAACCATGGAGATGAAATACAGTTGGAACTATTCAATGAATTAATCTATTGTTTGGCACGGGTCTGTAATGTCAATAATATTAGAGTTGGCGATTCATGTAAATGTTTTGGTCTACATTGAATACGTATGTTGAAAGGATTCTAGTTTGCATATTCATTTCTGAGCAAAACACATTACTCTAAACTAGCCAAAACAATGCTTTTGTACCTTCACTGCAAATTGTTTAATTAAATGCCTACTCCATGAACTAGTGATTTGTGTTGAAAGAAGGAAATGTTTTGGGAAGGTGTTATGTCCCTACTTATTCTCTTTATATAATTCCCTGCAAAACCGACATTAGTACAAAATATTATTCAATATTTATATGACACTTACTCTATTCTAAGTTAGTAAGGGAATTTGACCCTAGGAACTGCCTCTAGGTCAGGCTTCATAGAATTCCCGATTCTCGGCTAGAGAGATATAAGATCCACTCTAAGCAATTGAGCTATCGACCGTCTTTCCATAGAGCACTGCTTCTAGGTTCTCTTGGAAACGGACACCGTTATCCAAGCCTATGCATATGCATATGACTAGCTATTAGTATATATACTGCCTACACGAGATTATAACAATCTCGATTTGGCAACGGGGCTATACCAACCTCGAATTGTCATTGGCAACATGACTATAACAATCTCGAATTGCCAATTAATCTCATTTGGGCAACGGGGCTATACCAACCTCGAATTGCCATTGACAACGGGACTATAACAATCTTGAAATGCCAATTAATCTCATTTGAGCAATGGGGCTATACCAACCTCGAATTGCCATTGTTTAGGAATCCCATCTCTAATGAATATAAAATTCATTCTATATGGTATCCACGATCATCATTTTAGGAATCCCATCTCTAATGAATACAATGATTCCCTCTATATGGTATCCACATCATCATTGTCGGAATCACATCTATCCAATATTACTCATGCACAACATTAGTAGCAAATCCATTTAAAGTTCATAATGAGAAATTCATATTTATACAAGAATGCATTAATTTAAGAATTCATATAATAGATATATTCTAATTATATGTATATATATATAATATCCATGTATACATGATTATGTAAATGATGGAATATATATTTACAAAATGCCTTTATAAATGAGTTTGTGCATATAAATATATATATATATGTATAAAATATACATATATATATATATAGATATAATTATACAATAGAAAAATGTCTGTACTTTTATATATATATATATATTATAAAAATGATGAAGAATAAATTCCTACCAGCAAGTCGATCCCTGTCAACTGTCTTGCTATTTAATACCGTTTTATTACTGTTTTTCTTGCCTTGTTCTTTCTCCTATTTTCTTCGCCCCTTGCTTTGTAGTTAACGGTCCACCATATATATGAGATGTGGAGGGGGAGTCACGTCCCCTCCCATCAGTCGCTCGCTTTAAGGGTGCGACTGGCCGCAGCCACAAGGCTGCGGTTCCAGTCGCACCATTAAAGGTGGCGACTTTAAATTTAAACCGACCGTTATTCAATGTTAATACATATATATTATAATATATATATTATTATAATTAATTTACTTCTTCCCTTCCATAATTCCTATACGAGGATTGATGGGGCAGCAATCCATAATTAGCATAGATACTACCTTTCTTGATTTCTGGCCAGGCTTGGAGCATTCCAAGGAAGGTGTTAGGGAATGCTGATTGCCAGCCTAAGTTACAAGTTAACCATTTCCAGCACTGATTTGAATATTTACACATTAGTAAAATATGATTGAGGTCTTCCTCTTTTTCCTCGCACAAAGGACCCCTGCTAGGTCCCTCATAACCCATTCTCTTAAATCTATCCGTCGTGAGTAACTTTTGATGCAGGGCTACCCAAGTACAAAGTCCTACTTTAGGCAAGCAATATTTGTTCCAACACAGATTTATAGGCATGTTTGTCTTGGGCCTGATATGTTTGCTTTTGATTACGTTGTAGCCATCCTTTGTATTATATTCTCCATTTTTGGACCCGTCCCATACCAAAGTATCTTTGCTTCGATTAAGAACCAAATGTCTCTTTTTTAATATTTCTGTTAGGAGTCTAACTTAATTCTCAAGTAGGTTAAGCACTGAAAAGTCCTTCCATTCCCACCCTATGTCATTTGTTGATTCTTTAATGTAATCTTTGACTAATCTACCTTGAGAGGATTCTAATATAGATCTAGACCTATTGCAGTTAAAAGATTTATCTAATGTTTCATACCCACCCCAGAAGTCAGACCAAAAGAGTGCTTCCTCCCCCGTTCCTAGGTTCCAAGTAAGTTTACTAGAAATAATGTTGCGACATTCTCGCATAAAGTTCCAAATGCGAAACCTCTAGGCGGGTTTTTTTCCCTAAATATGTTTATAGGATTGTTATCAGCTAGATATTTTGAAATTAAAATTTTTTCCCACTTAGCTTGAGGATTTCTGTATAGTCTCCAGACTAGGTTTGCTCCTAAGGCCTTGCCTTGATCTCCAATGTTTTTTATGCCTGCACCCCCTTCATCTTTTGGACAACAAACTTTGTCCCAGGCAAATTAGGAGAAATTTCTTTTCATCACTGGTGCCTTGCCAGAAGAAGTCTCTTAAATGTTTATTTGATTCTGATCTTTTATTAACAGGAAGATTAATGCAAGCTAGCTGGTAGATAGGCATAGATGCTAAAACAGATTTAACAATTGTAGCTCTGCCTGCTGAGGAGAGCCATTTGCCTTTCCAGGATTTCATTTTATTTTTGATTTTTTCTATTGTTGGGTTCCAAAGAGTGGCAGTCCTTGTTCCTTTATCTAGGGGTAGTCCAAGGTATTTACAAGGAAGACTATCGGGTTTAAACTTAAGAATTTTACAGATCTGCTTCTCTGTTTTATCATTTGTGTTAAAGAAAAAGACTTCAGATTTATCATCATTGATTTCTTGCCCTGAGGCAGCAGCATATGAATCTAGGGTATATTTAAAAGTTTTTGCTTCATTTTCCTCACTAACCCCATATAGCATAGTGTCATCAACAAATTGTTGGTGGGTAGTTGGTTCCAAATTACTAGATATAGTTATGCCTTTGAGTGATCCTTCATTTTTCCGTGTGTGTATAGCTCTCCCCAAAGCTTCATCCATTATGGTGAAGAGGTAGAGAGAAATCGGATCCCCTTGCCGGATCCCCCTAGAAATCTCAAAGAACCCTTCCAGTGTGCCATTTATCAAAACAGATATCATGGGTGAAGATATACATTCATATATAAGATTAATCCAACTTTTAGCAAACCCAAAGGCCTCTAAACATTTACATAGGAATCTCCAGTCAACTTTGTCATATGTTTTTTTGATAACTAATTTGATAAGCATACTAGGAGACTTGTTGTTTTGAACCGAGTGTATAGCTTCTTGGGCTATAATTACTCCATCATAAATTGACCTACCAGGTACAAAGCCAGTTTGTTCCTCACTGATCAGAAGAGGAAGGAATTTTTGGAGCCTAATAGTCAGAGTTTTGGATAACAGTTTATATAGAGTATTACAGAGCGCAATTGGTCTAAAATCATTAAGGTTTTCGGGGTTTTTTGTTTTTGGAATAAGAGTTAAAAAGGTGTTGTTGACTTCTTTCAAGATTTTACTTGAATTTCTAACTCCTTCTAGCACCTCCGTGACCTCTTTTCCTATGAAGTCCCAGCACTTTTGATAAAAGCCTGCTGAAAAACCATCCAGACCTGGTGATTTATCTGGGTTCATTTGCATTAGATCTTCCTTTACCTCGTTCATAGTAAATTTTTCTAATAGGGATTTATTATGTTGTGGTGTTATTACTTTGGGGATATGTTTTAGCATCTCATTTTGTTTGCGAAGGTTAGAGGATCCCAGATTGTTAAGTATTTCTTTAAAGTATTTGATTGTTTCATCCACTATTTCTTTAGGGTGTTGGAGAACCTCCCCATCTTCAGTCTTTATTGAAGTTATTCTGTTGGTAACTCTCCTCTGTTTAGTGTTGTTATGAAAGAATTTAGTATTTCTATCTCCTGTTTCTAACCAGGATTCCCTGGATTTTTGACGCCAGAAGATCTCTTCTTTAGTCAAAACATCTTCATATTCAGTTAGTAGCTTCTTATCTTCCAGGTATAACGCCTCATCCATACCTAAGCTAATGAGTTGTGAGTTTACCTCCTTCAGTTTCTCCTCTAAAGCCATCTTTTTCTCAAATATATTACCAAAATTATTTGAATTCCATTCTAACAATTTTCTTTTGATGATCTTAAGTTTGCTGGCAACTATATATATTTTTGAACCTGAAACCTGTGCTTCCTCCCACCATTGTTTAATTAGATTTAGGATATTTTCATCTTGGATCCACATTTGTTCGAATTTAAAGGGGCAATTCCTTGGCCTGGAATCTAATAAGATTTGTAATTGAACAGGGTAATGATCTGACATAGAAATGGGAAGCATTTCAGCACTAAAAGTTGCATTGACATCAATTAGGCTGCCATGAAGAAAAAATCTGTCAAGCTTTTCTGCAATGTTGCAGAAGTCTTTCCTTTTGTTATTCTAGGTGAAGGAGTTATCTTCAGTATGTATTTCAAGTAGCGAGTTTCTGGTTACCCAATTTATGAGATCGTTGGCTGCTTGTGGCCGTTTATTAATACCTCCTCTCTTTTCAGAAAGCTTGGTAATGGTATTAAAATCTCCGCCAATCAAACTAATTTGGTTGGGGTTAGAACCAAGGAAAGTCTAAATTTCCTTCTAGATCTGGAGCTTATCTTTCGTTTGTATAGGGCCATAGACATTTATGAGAATAAAACTAGATTGTTTCTGAAATTTCTTACATGACCGGTCATCCAATTTTAGTGTTTTTCTAGAATATTGAAGGAAACGGATCTAGGGTCCCAGATGATGGCTAGTCCACCAGAAGCTCCTATTGTCAGTGACTCTTCTAGGTTTCTAAATCCGAGTTTCTTTTTAAATGTTAGTGCTTCTTCCCTACCCATCTTTGTTTCTTGGAGTAAAATTATATCTGCCTTAGTACTATTGATGCAGCGTTTAAGAATCCGCTGCTTGTTAGGGGCATTAAGGCCCCTAACATTCCATGTTAGGACATTCATGTCTCCTTGGGAAGGATGTTCCCCTTCCCTGCATTTAAGAGAGTAGTGAATTTGACCTAACCAGAAGCTTCTCCATCTCTTTCCCTAACTTCGCCTTTAGATTTTCTGCCCCTCTTTTTTAGAACTACTACAATCTGGGGATTCTTTACTATCATGTGTAAAGGCAATGCCATAGGTTTCAGGGTCGTCTGCTTCCAAATTTCCTATGTCCACCAAAAGATTTGTTATATCCTCTTGTTGATCCATCAATTGCATTTCTGTAATGCCTTTTATTAGGAGTGATTTCTGTAATATTTGTTCCTCTTCATTACAAAGTTCATCCAAGAACATGTCAATGAGTTCATCCGAGAGGGTATCTCCTACATAATTTGTGATAATTTCTACTTCCTTTTCTATTTTGGCTGAAGAGGTTTCAGCAGGTCCTAGTGCTTCTGCCATCTGGTGTGTTTCCTCATTTAGCAATCCTTGTAGTTGGTTCTCTAGATGTTCAGCCTCACTAATCTTCCCCTCGATTTGTAGAGAAGATACCATATCTTCCTTCAGCGAACATTCCAAGTATTTTCCAATTGAGAGCACTTTATCTGGGGTCTAATTAATATCCATATTATTAGCTTCCTTCTCAAGGATAGTTCCTTCTCAAAAACATTGGTTCTAAGGATAATCCCCATCATCTACCTCTGTCTAAAGGCACTGAATGTACCCAGAATGGGACGGGCAGTCGGTGCTTTCTGTTGGAATTCCCCCCATTGCCAGATTCTCTGTGTTGTCTGTAAAGGTATCCCCGAGGTGATTGGTAATGGTTGTTCCTTCCATTTCTGCTTGGGTAGGTGATACTACACTTGTCCCCTGTGTTTCTGGCCTCATGATGTTACCTTTTTCAATCTCTGTTTGATTACCTGCCTCACTACTTTTCCTTTCCTCGGTTAGATGATTATCTGAGGTGGCCCCAGCTTTAGGACATGGATTATTACTGATGTTTGACCATACATTAGCTGAAGCCTGACATGTCAACGCACACTAATGATCCAAGATTGCAATTGTGATCTGGTGAATTATCCACGGGCTTTGTTTCCATATGTAATTTCAAACCTGGAGGTGTTACTAGAAGAGGAGGTTGGATTGATATATCTGAATTTAAAGAGATCTTGTTAATAGTAGCAGGTATATTTTTGGAGGAAGATTGGGAGGGTTCCACGGAACAGGGAGAATCAGAACAAGAAGTAATATGCACATTATTCTTAGATAGAGGGTTAGCTGGGTGTATAGAGGTCTCACAAAGTTCATTGACAGAATGGTTTACAGTGGAGATCTTATTCTGGGGAGGACTGGGCTATTGGGGGTTAAATTGCTCCAGGGGTTTAGAGGGAGAGACCAAAAAACCACCTCTGTCATTGAAGAAGGTCACATTTAGCTTATAGGGTTTTTTAGGATCTAAAAAACCATCAATATTTCTTGGGTTATACGCGGGCAAATGAACATCCTCACATATCATCTCAACTCGTTCTACTGTGTATATGTTTTCGTGTATCATAATTGGATTAATTCTATATGTCGAGGACTTGCCTCTGATACCTACAGGTTTAAGAGTATTTGTTGTCAAATTCATCCTAACAATAATTGCTCTTTCAGAATACATAAATTTCTTATCTACAAAACCTAGAATTTTCCATATATATTACCAATTTTCGTAAGAAGTTCATCATTTAGTAATTCCACAGGCATGTTTTTAAGCAAAATGTTATTTCTACCTGAAAATCAGTTAATTGAAGGGACTAAAAAAAGGAACCCAATCAAACATCGTAAAGTTTATATCCTTATAACTAGGGCAACCTTCCCGGAGTAATTTTTCTTTAAGATCCTTGTTGTTACAAACCATAAAGATGAAGTTTTCAGGAAGGACAATACTTACCTTATTTTGCAACTAATGGTCCAGCCATGTAGCAATTTTTTCTGACGAAGATCCTACTCCGTTCCACCTACAAATCACCCCTAAAGAAGTACAAATTTCCTGCGTTTTTTCCACTAAGCCATCAGTGATGTCCAAGGAAAAGGCTTCTTTTGCTGGTATTGGTTTGGCATGAAACACTTTTCTATGATGCGGGGAGTATAGGTTGCGTTCTTGGGCATCGTCGAGGATGGAGAGACCATCCAAAAATGCTTGGCCATAACATCCTTGGATGGGGCTATAATGGGATTTCTACGATGAGGTGGGGTGTAAGGCATATGTGGAGGAGACATAATTCTTGCAGGCTAGAGGGTTTGCTCGGGTTGAAGGGAGGTATGGGAGTGCATAGCCCTAGGAAAATACTTCTTCATGATATTACCGTTGGGTCGCATATGAGGAGGAGAGTACCTTAGAGCTTCCAGATTTCGGCCACTTTCTGCAGAGCGAAGGCATTTAAAGCTTTTCTTAATGGGTAAAGAAAAGGAGGGTTTCAGAGGGCGGAGAAAACTTGATACAGATTTAAAGCTATGACGGCGAGCCCTCTTAGCATTTTGTAAATGGGCAGGAACCCATTGTTCTGCCTAATCCAAACAACGCCTCTCCCGTGGAAGTGCCCTATGAGAAACCCCAGGGGAAGAGAGCACAGAGTCCATATTGATGCACAGAGATGAATGAGGGAAGCCATCACAGACGGGAGAGTCCAGAGCTGCTGAAGGAAAAAAATTCTTCGTAGCATACTTAGTCATAGAAAAGACTCGAAATTGCAAATCCAGAGAGTCAACCGTGCAGATGCGAATATTCGAGCGACAGAGCAGAGCCATTTTTTTAATTAAATATAGCACTAAAGGTGGCAACTTTAAATTTAAACCAACTGCTATTCAATGTTAATACATATATATTATAATATATATATATATATATATTATTATAATTAAGTTAATTATTATTTGAAATTGATATTTTTTATCTCCAATTTACGTATATAATAATATATATTATATTATATAATGATATTTAATTGATTAGATATAAGATTACATTATATATTATAACTTATTTTATTAATTTAAATATATTGACAATGACAATATGTTCTCTCTTAAATTTATTTTCAAATGTAATAGATACAATAAACATACACTTAATGGTGATGCTTTATGTATTAATCGAGGGTCATCATGATGGTTTCTTATATTGTGCTTGTTTCTTTAATAATAAGTCTAAATCTTTAATTAAAACTTATTTAATCATATATCGACTTTATTTGTATTCTTATTAATTTAATATTTTAATATTATTATTTATTAAATTCTTATTTGAAAGGGGACATCACAATCCACCCTTCCCAAAATTGCTTGTCCTCAAGCAATTATATATCATTATGATTTGATGAAAGAGTTTGAGTAAATTAAGGTAAGTTTCTCTCATCATCTAGAGAAATGATCTTATAGATTATTTTGTAATGGTGCCCATTTATTTTGCCAAAACTTCAGTTTCATCTTTCTCTAATTGCTCTTTCTGTTCTAGATCAATCCATAGTAGAACTAAACACATTTGAAATTATGAAAAATATGCGTGAATATGTGAAGACACGGAGTAGGCACAGTTAACACACACAAAGTATACACTTCCTACCACATTGTTATATTCCTTTCTATTCGTTAAAACGATCCTTTATTTACCATTTACCCTACAGGATGGCAAGATCATGCTCTGATACCACTGTAATGTCCCTAATTATTCTCCTTATATAATTCCCTACAAAACCGACGTTAGTACAAAATATTATTCAATATTTATATGACACTTACTCTATTCTAAGTTAGTAAGGGAATTTGACGCTAGGAACTGCCTCTAGGTCAGGCTTCACAAAATTCCCGATTCTCGGCTTGAGGGATATAAGATCCACTCTAAGCAATCAGGCTATCGATCGTCTTTCCATAGAGCACTACTTCTAGGTTCTCTTGGAAACGGACACCGTTATCCAAGCCTATGCATATGCATATGATTGGCTATCAGTATATATACTGCCTACACGAGATTATAACAATCTCAATTTGGCAACGGGGCTATACCAACCTCGAATTGTCATTGGCAATGGGGCTATAACAATCTCGAATTGCCAATTAATCTCATTTGGGCAACGGGGCTATACCAACCTCGAATTGTCATTGACAACAGGACTATAACAATCTCGAATTGCCAATTAATCTCATTTGAGCAATGGGGCTATACCAACCTTGAATTGTCATTGTTTAGGAATCCCATCTCTAATGAATATAAAATTCATTCGATATGGTATCCACTATCATCATTTTAGGAATCCCATCTCTAATGAATACAATGATTCCTTCTATATGGTATCCACATCATCATTGTCGGAATCCCATCTCTAATGAATATACAATTCATTATATATGGTATCCAATATTACAGATGCACAACATTAGTACCAAATCCATTTAAAGTTCATTATGAGAAATTCATATTTATACAAGAATGCATTAATTTAAGAATTCATATAATAGATATATTCTAATTATATGTATATATATAATACACATATATACATAATTATGTAAATGACGGAATATATATTTACAGAATGCCTTTAGAAATGAGTTTGTGCACATAAATATATATATGTATAAAATATACATACATATATATATAATTATACAATAGAAAAATGTCTGTACTTATATATATATGATGAAGAACAAATTCTTACCAGCAAGTCGATCCATGTCAACCAAAGTAACGAGAATCAGAATCGGATTGGGATTGGCAAGGCCGACAAGGCCGAATCGAATCACGAATCGGCCATGAATCGGAATCGAATCGGCAAATTTAAAAAAACCCTTGAAATTTAGAGATTTTAACAATTTAAAACTTATTTCATTCACCCTTTATTGAATATAACTTAAACACACTATAACATCATCAAATAGAAGCTAACATACATAAACAAGGAACATAAATGATAAATATTAAATCCATCACATATGTTACACGTAAAATGTAAATTGTAGCTGAAGTAAATAGAAAGCATAGGGTCATAATGAGTCAAATCATAGAATGTATGTAAGATGAAGATCCACAAGACATCAAATCATAAATGTATGTAAGATGAAGATCCATGAAATGTATGTCTATTAGTATCTGTAAACAATTGAAAAAACATGGCTCTAGCTCAGGCCTCATCATCATCCTCAATCTCGGCTGCAGCCTCAGCCTCAGCCTCTAAGTATCATGTCTGCCTTCTACAAAGGCGTTTAAGGTAGGTCCTAGAGGACTGTTGAGCCATAGCCCCTGCATATAAGGTGGACTCACGAACAACATCACTAGGGCCTATGTCTGTGCGTGCACGTGTGCGTCTACCAGTGCCTGAACGTTCTCTAGCCGCCTCCTCTGCCATGGCCACAGCCTCAGCCTCTCTATCTACCTAGTCAACCCACTCATGGTCTGCCTCAGTGAAGACCGGATCCACAACCTCAGTTGAGGAGTGTTGCTATTGACTCCTTAATGCTCCCAATGCAATCTTATGGCCTCCCCAAATGGATTTTTGATCTCTTTGGTGCTCTTCCTTCTTGCTGGTTGCAAACCTGTGGTTTTTCTTTTCTCTTTTTCTCTCTCACTTTTCCTCTCTTCTACTCATGCTAAACAATTAGAAGGCCCTTTAGGGTTAAAACAAAGAGGAAAGGCAAAAAAACATTAAAAAAATGTGTTTTTTTTTAATTTGACTTGACTTTTTATCAAGCCGCATGGGCTGATTTTTTGCGATTCATGCAGGTGATTTTAGCAATTTTTTGGATGAATCGCTGAATCGGCAATACATGCGATTCATGACGATGAAATCGCCGATCTGGTTCAACAATTCAAAAAAAATCAGGAAGCCCGAATCGAATCGCCAAACTGGCGATTCACGTGATTTCTGGGCGATTCTCGTTACTCTGATGTCGACTGTCTTGCTATTTAATCCGTTTTAATACTATATTTCTTGCCTTGTTCTTTCTCCTATTTTCTTCGCCCCCTTCTTTGTAGTTAACGGTCCACCATTAAAGGTGGCAACTTTAAATTTAAACCGACCACTATTCAATGTTAATACATATATATTATAATATATATATATTACTATAATTAATTTATTTGAAATTGATATTTTTAATCTCCAATTTACGTATATAATAATAAATATATTATTATATATATTATATTATATAATGATATTTAATTGATTAGATATAAGATTACATTATAACATATTTTATTAATATAAATATATTGACAATGACAATATGATCTCTCTCTTAGATTTATTTTTAAATGTAATAGATACAATAAACATACACTTAATGGTGAGGCTTTATGTATTAATCGAGGGTCATCATGATGGTTTCTTATATCGTGCTTGTTTCTTTAATAATAAGTTTAAATCTTTAATTAAAACTTATTTAATCATATATCGACTTTATTTGTATTCTTATTAATTTAATATTTTAATATTATTATTTATTAAATTCTTATTTGAAAGGGGGCATCACAGAAGGTTAGCCAGGGGTTATTACAGTTAAGCAAGACTTAAATCAGAGATTTCTATATTCTGGTTTTCATTGCAAAACATTAGCAAATTAGTTAACTGTGTGACAAAATTTCTCGGAGTAAAGTGTTAGGATTTGGGTTGAATCCAGTTGGGTTTCATACAAATTGATACAACAAATGATGCATAAATTCTGAAATGCTTGGAAACTGAAATACTGAATGGAAATTCAAACTAGACAAAATCAAATTGAACTTTCCTCTAAAACCTTAAAATCTGAAAGTGGAATTTATTTATTCAGTACATACCAAAATCTGGTTATAGCCAGTTTAGCAATTCTAAAAATGTCAAGTCTAATCACCAAAAAGCTGCTTTTCACACTTGCAAGACTCTATAACTCCAACGTGCCTCTAGATTTGATTGAAATGATGTATATAGGGGCGGCTAGAAGGGAAGATCTGAAGCAGCTGGATAAAAGACCGATTTCTGCCCTTGATGAAGTAGCTTTAATTCCCACGTAGCCTCTTGGAGTGGTATAGCTAGCTGTAGATGCACATGAAACTGTTGTATGGTGTCAAAAGTATCTAGAACTTCTCCTATTCACCTTGAATTTGCAAACCACAATTACTTTCAATCTGCCCTCAAACACTATCAAACTGATTATTGAAGCACAATGTGAATTCTAAAAATAAATTCACAAATATCTGTAACTGAAATCTCATATGCACCCTCTGATTGAAGTCACTTGTATATTATGTCCATGGGTGATCTTCCTGTAATGTCCCCTTTTTGGGCACATTATTTCATGCCTTATAGTTAGCCTTTTCATCATGGTCCGTGGGCTAACTGAGGTTTGGCAGAGGATCAGAGGGATGTTTGGCCTAGGCGTTTCAGTTTCAGGCCAATCGGAGCAGGTCCCGCAGGGTTTCCAGGGTACTTACTATTTATAGTAAGTCGACAGAACTCAGTGTTCCTGGCATTTCAGTAATGGACTCGGAGCGTCTCGCCAAGAGCTTTCCGGCAAGCTATCACATGTCTCCATCCGAGCTCGTTTGGTCCTCCGTTTTAATGCCAGAAGATTCCTCACTTTATTTTATTATGTCACTTTGAAACGATATCCTAGTTCGGTATATTTCACTAACGTCACTTTTAGGGTACTCGTGATTTAATAAAAATTATTTAATATTCACGCTAGGTTGCCAAACCTTCTCATGGCCTTTTTATTTATTGATTTTGTCTTTTAAAACAACTTTATCCCTCCATAAAGGGGTGTCCACTTTATTGCAATATTTCATGACTTAAATAAGTCACTTTATTAATAAAATTACTTTATGAATCAATTAAAAGTAACTTAAATTACTCTGAAGTCACTTAATAAAGTAACATTAATTTGTTAAATTAAAATACTAAAGTCAACTATAGAATAACTTTAATATTTTAAATTTTTGTTCTGAAAACATCACCTAACCTCTCCAACTAAAAACCAATGTTGCACCTAGTACCCAAGTGATGTCTACATATAGCTAGTCTCCTAAAAATAGGAAATTATCTCTGATCTTTCGAAATGCTTCATACAACATAGAAAGCCATCTCCCTGTTGTCCCTAATTTTGCATTCCCCAAAATTGGGGCAACCCTACGCAATTCTTAGTTGATTGCCAGGAGTTTTTCTCTAAGCGTGTCGATGTTATGGAAGGGATATTGTTCAAATGGAATCAGTCA
>MU227058.1:1970521-1985844 GCA_018584345.1 Thuja plicata
AAGCCACCTGCGGTAAGAAGGGAGCCTCCCCTATTGCTGAGAGGAGAGAGAAATCTCACATACTGCTGCCTAAAGTACACATTTTGCAAGTTATAGTTTTAGTGACTTGCAAAATATTTAGCCAACACTCCCAATTATCCTAAAAAATAGGAGACTATCTCTGATCATCTAAAAGTGGCTCATCAAGCCTCCTACAAGGCTCCACACACTCCAGATGATCAACAAGCAAACTACAAGTTTCCTAAAAAATAGGAAACACTCCTAAAAAATAGGATACTAGCTTTGAGCTCCTAAAATGCCACGCAAACCTTCCAAAGGGCCAAAAGTCCCCTAAATGGGCTCCTTATCCACTGTATTAACCTACGGGACCCCTACTGATAGGTCAACTTCTGTCAATAATACTGACCTAGGAAATGGGAACTTTACAACATCTACATTTCACCTAGAAGTTAATCAGTTTATATATATTCGACATAACAATTATCACTAAATTATTTGTTTCCATGTAGCCATAAGAAAATACAATAGGATGTCAAACCAATAAAAAACATTGAAATATGCCACTTATTGAAAAAATGCAATTTTTAGATACACTCACTCTAAATATGCATTAAAGTTCTAGAATAAATTATCAAATAAAATTATTTGTTAATCTTGAAAGTGATAGGTTTACTCAAATAAATTCTAAAAGAATCTTGCTATTAACACATTCTTATAAGTAAACAAATAACGAACTTTTAGTTTTTTTAATAGAACTATTCCATTGAATCAAACAAATAACATGACTATCCCACATAATCAAATAGATGACCTAAGTTTACGAAAACTTACTGTGAATTCGTTAGGACGACGATGTTGTGCTTCTATGAAACAAATTCTCATAGATTCTACCATCTCATACTCCTTATAAAGAACAAAGCATGTCCATATTGTAAATATACATGACATAAGTACATGGGCCCAAAACCTATAGAAAACAAAAAGAAGATTCTTTAGAATCAAAATGATGATTAGGTTAACAATAGTTAAAAGGTGTCAACTACATTATCATTGGGTTTCAGATTACATTCATTGTATTTTACTATATTTCTACTATTATAACTTTATTTGAGATTAAAAGCATGTTTTATCATATTTCTACTTGAATCAATGCTATTATTATTAGGCTAACTGAGATTACATTCATTATAATTTACTATATTTCTACTATTGTATTTTTATTTGAGATTAAAAGCATGTTTTATTATATTTCTACCATAATGCATAACTTGAACTACAAATAAAATCTTTTAATGATTTATTAGACTATATAAACTACAATATCTAGTGTGCAAATGATTTGTAGTTTATCTTTTTAATTGATAATAACAAAAATTTCAGATCTTTATTTTATCATAATGCAGTTCTCTATACATACATAAATTGAAACTGATTATTTCCCATTGAAACAAAAACAACAATACCTAATGTGCTACAATCGTTTTGGACTTTTGACACAGTTTATTATTTTTCTCAATGTCTCAAACAGAGATTCTTATTTTTTCATAAAGACCCATGTTGATTATAAAGTTAAAAAATATATAATATCAATAAAACATAAATTATATTTCTAGAAAGTTGAGTTTGAAAGCTACAAATTTGTAACTTGTCTTTCGATGATTTCATTTGGTCTCCAAATTCATGAGGTGAACTAATATTTTCATCAATATATTGATAGTCTTAAAGGAGATTATATGTTTGTGCACATGTGTATATACATAAATATATACATGTTAAAACTAGTAGACAAATTGGAAACCACAAAACAAGATACAAGATTTAACGCGGAGATACAAGATTTAACGCGGTTCGCCAACTTGGCTACATCCACCAGAAAGCAGGGCTTGAATCTTTATTCATTCATTACAGCTTACATACATAGGGCTTTGCCCTCATATATATACAAGTCTTCAACAGAAGACAAAGAGACAAAAGCGAGAAGATGAAATGAACAGTCACGGAATAAGAAGTGAACAGTCAGACTTCATATCCAACAATCTCTCACTTGAAGTTCGACTCATGCTGCAACCTCACATCAGGACAACCTCCCACTTAAACTTTGTTTTCCCTTACCAAATCCCATGGTAATAAATTGTCAATAGACAACCACCATAGCTGGAATAGAAACCACAGCTAGTTGCTAATCACATCTAACTAACCATACACCATTAGTAGATTCATGCCCACATAAACAGCCCATACAACAACTCCCCATGTAAAAAAAACCATCTTCCAACAAAACACACCAAAAACCATTGATGTGCAAAAACCTAGAAGACCATTATAAAGCAATTCGCATGTTGCATGAGCAATGTCAACCAAAGTTGACTCAAACCTACCAATCTGCACATAAAAGGAGTGTGGTAATAACTTGAAATGATCTGCAAACTGCAACCAACCTGCAAAATCTCACATGACATCTTCCAAGTCCTTATAAAAAGACCACATATAGCTGTTAAAAAACTGTAAAGTACAACAACCATAGATGACTTCAAAAAACTCTCGGAAGGGACACCCATGCAAACCATAACTCATCCTTCTACCAACACTACCAAGTGCTCAGCTGTGCCAAGTATGATCTCCTTTACCACCCCAAATAAGAGTATTTACAACACCCAACCACCATGGATGAAAGCTCTTGTAAAGAAGAAGATCAAACTCAAAAAACATTCCAAAACTAGGAACAATCTCAACCATCTCTTAAACCCAAATGCACAAGGAGATAAATATGCCGAGTAGACCAAGAGTGGGGAGTGAGAATGATCCTCCAAGATGCACCAGGTCACAATGACTCTTCTCCAAGAACAATCTCCTCAAGGTCCATAATGAAATTGTGTTTGTCCACAGGTGTAGGCTCCTCGATCTTCATGCTGAAACCTCCAAAGAGAAACCATCTCAAAAAATGTTCTCTAAACCCAAGAGAACTATAGCCTCACCCAAGCCTCTTAGTTTTCAAGAGCACCTCCATGGTCAATCCACCAATGTACTCGATACCAAGAGCACTAACCAAACCAATTGTCAAAACTCCCACTGCACATTTGCATTACCTGGGAACACAACATGACAAGTTGATCTCCTCAAAAACTCATGCTCCAAAGAGAAAAAACTGTCAAGAGAACCTATATCATGCCAACGCTCTAATCTAGAATCAAGAGCCCACCATGGCAAAACAAAAAAACATCTCCAATCACATGGAGGGAAACATCTCATGACAAAAATTGAAGTCGTAATTGTTCCATAATCTGCATAATTAGCACCAAAACCAGGATCTCTTTATTCCCAAAACAAGAATCACAGTATAGCTTTCACTACCCAAAAAAAAACTCACTCAAGTGTGATACTCAGCTATTCATGATAGCATACTACAAATCTAGTAGAAACACTAATTATCCACCCTCTCAAGATAATTTGTAGACATATCACACTCAAAAGTTATTACTGAAACTGGAATTACTCCATAATAACCTTCAGAATCAAGGCCAAATTCAATGTCTGCACATAGGTTTTGAGGAACTCCGATGACCACCACCAAATGGGTCACCGCCATAACATCCATTCATATGCAGCTATGTGCATAGTTTTCTCCTCATACCCAATTTGGATCAAGTTAACAGTCAGCCTAACGATACAAAATACCTTGGTGCAAAATAGTCTACTACTCTCAGATAGCTGAAAACATTCCTCACGCCAATTGTGAAGGTTTCATAATATTAACATTATATACAAGAACACAACAATCAACACCACAGTAAAAGGCAACACCAAAGGCTCTGAAATCTCTCCTGGCTAGTAGTATCCCATATCTGCAATGTGAGAAGTTTGTCCCCACTATCACCGAGGATGATAACCTTCAACAGGGTTTGTCTTTTCACCTCCAAGACTCTTCATCTTCTAAGACATGTGACAGAGAATCTTCCTTCTCCGCAAAAATATGGTGCGCTCCTTATCCGACTTTTGATCTTTGTCATAAAACCCTTCGAGAGCCTTTAAGAACTTTATGCATCCACCATTTCCTCATAACACTCTATTGCTTTGCTAATTCATTTCTATCATTGGCGCTCTCTTCCGCCATTCTGCCATTTTCTAAAACACTTGTCATGCACCAACAATTAACCCCAACATAGCATACATATGAACAAGCCCATTGACCACGAACAGGTCGGATTGGAACCCCCACCAAAAAAAAAGATTTAATACCTCCGGGCGTTGTTGGTCTTCGTGGTTGGTGATGGAACAAAGGGCAGAACCATTCACCATCATGAACAACCGTAAAAGGGGATTCAAGGATTGAATATGCGATGGGCTTGCACAGTTGTTACGCAACAGCAATCGCAATTGGGCAAAACCACCTTTTACTGACCAAGCAAACTTCGTCTCCATCACACGAGAAGTCAAGTCAAGTAAAATGTTTGTGCGGACGACACGGTGGAACAAACCCCAACTCCCTTAAATGCTATAAGGGTAGGCATGACATCATCACCTTCCTCCGTCATCCATAAATTCTCCAATCACCTACAACTTTGTGTCTCTGCAATCTTCTGATGTTCACCGTATTATGTAGGTTGGCAGACCCAAATGGCAATGAACTCAAACAGCAGTTTCATCTTCTGCAGAACATTACCCTACCGTTTTCCTCTCCTTTGTAACCTTCTTTTCAACAGGCTTCTTCTTGCCTTAGCACTATTATCGCCTGCCCTACTCTCCCAGATCTTACATGCTCTGATACCAATTGTTAAAACTAGTAGACAAATTGGAAACCACAAAACAAGATACAAGATTTAATGTGGTTCGCCAACTTGGCTACATCCACCAGAAAGCAGGGCTTGAATCTTTATTCAGCCATTACAGCTTACATACATAGGGCTTTGCCCTCATATATATACAATAGTCTTCAACAGAAGACAAAGAGACAAAAGCGAGAAGATGAAATGAACAGTCATGGAATAAGAATTGAAAAGTCGGACTTCATATCCAACAATACATACATATATATACATGTATATGCATGTATATAAATATATATATATGTATGTATGTATGTATGTATGTGTATGTATATGTATATGTATATGTATATGTATATGTATGCGTATATGTATATGTATATGTATATGTATAAATGATCTTACATTTACAACTAAGAAGAAGTCCAATCACCCAAGTAAAGAATATACAAAACAGAAAATGTGATCTTCATATGGTTGACATCATCATGGGCCATTGATAAGAGATTATAAAAGACTTTGATGGCGTATATGTCAGTCGATTTACAAATTTGTTAATGTCTTATCTTTATATTAATAAACATTAATCAGAGGACAAAAAGCAGTGATAAAGAAGAGATTGAATTAAGTGATGGAGCCGTTGATATAAAACAGCAATGATATTAGGAATTTACTAACCAAGTTGTCAAAGAACAAAAACGGTTTACTTTAAGACAAAGGTGGCAGACTAATAAAAGAAAATCAGTTTTTAAGTAATGCAATCTAATGAAGAGGTGCAATTTCATTATGATATGTTTATTAAACAAAAACACATCATTACATTTGGTTGATCTAATGAAGAGCAGACACAGAGAGAGAGATTGTGATCATCTTGTAGCATATTTGTGATCAGATTTATAGCAGATTTAAGAAGGAATTATTGCAGATTGAGAAGAAATTTTTTGTGAGAGACTTATAGACTATAGTCATTTCTTAGAAAATTTGAGGAGAAGAAGCGAACTATGGCTTAAGTTGTCAAGAACAAGATCATCCATCATCCATTGTAGAAGCAACATTAATAAGGTGGCAATTTGAATGAGGGGTTCGTGCCTCTAGTGAGTTAGTGCTCACAAATTGAATGAGGGGTTGGTGCCAACGAACTTTGTAAAAGAAGTATTTATATAAAAGCACTAATTTTCCATTGTTTTCTCCCATTAGGGTTTCCACGTAAACATTATGTTATTGAGTTCTTCTCATATGCATGATTTTTTATTAATTGATAAAGTTTATATTGGTAAAAATTATTGTTATACTAATTCACCCCCCTCCCCTCCCTCCAATAGTATAAGCAGCTGCTCATCATGTGCCACATGTAATTGTACGGCATGAGCATATATAATTTAGCAATAGAAGAATCAGCCACATCTCATGATTGAATATTGTTACGTCTTTTTTTCCTCCTAGTGAAGTAGAATCCTCTACCCCTTGAATTCCAACATCCATGGATCTTGTAGGCAATAGCTCGCTAGGTTGAACTCTCCAACGGAATTCCTTTCTTTCCTACCTCTTCCTCCATATGCAATCTAGTAGCCTTAGCCTTCTCAGCTGAAGGTATAGCTTCAAATCCTTTTACCCCTTGACCAACTATCCACAAACGAAGACAATAAACTCTAGTGTAGCTGCCCCTATAGTCTTTTTCACATAAATAGCATAGCTACACTCTACTCCCTCTTGAATTCTTTTCTTATCTTCGTCCATTTGTGATGGAAATTGTAAGAGAGATTTCTTGGGATTAAGTGAGCCTATTATCACAAAAGCTTGCACCTGGGCTAAGCTATCAACTTAGCAACCTTGTGATACATGGGAACATTCTCAAGTTGTGGGTACCTATAAAGAGAATGAACCTCTAGAGTAAGTTGGTTCTTAAGCGCACTTCTCCTAAAACCACCTAAACTAAGATTTTTGCAGAGAAAAGAGTAAGAAGGATACATGAAATGAAACCTACTATCTAAGGTGATGCGCCAAATGATTATCTGAGACTTACACAAACAGTTAACACACAATAAAACCAGTAATATTCAGGCTCTCTTACACAAACCAATGAATCATAATCTTTGCATCATTAATTAATAAGAAGCTAAATAATCATAGTCCTTAAAAGGAGAGACTCTTTCTGACAATTTAAAATTGGTTCCTATAACTAGCACAACTCACAACCTGCAAAAATGTATGTATTTCTGCAAAAAGGCACCAATATGAAATACAGTTCCAAGGACAAAGAACATCACAAGAAACTGTATCAACACTAAGCACACAATACCAGAAGAATGGGAAGGCGTAAACTTCTTATTATTTGCTAAAAATGTGTTACTCTGAAAATGAGTTACAAAACCCTCCACTTCTACCAAAGAACTCGGAAAATTACAATGTGCATGAAGTGAATAGCAAGAACTCTCTTCAAAACTGAAGCTTCTACCCATACTTATCCTCTTCAAAAAGTAGTTGCATCATAAATAGGACCATTAACTCCATGGTCGAATTCAACCAAAATGCCAACTTTTGAGCCTC
This sequence comes from Thuja plicata, assembly GCA_018584345.1. NCBI lineage: Eukaryota > Viridiplantae > Streptophyta > Pinopsida > Cupressales > Cupressaceae > Thuja > Thuja plicata. The sequence continues at coordinate 1,977,832 of MU227058.1, forward strand.
TCTAATAACTCCAAAAAGGCATAAAAATGATGAAAAGGTCAATCCTTATCATCTTCCATCATAAATGCCCCCAAAGATGCATTAAAAGGCCTTCAATCTGGGTCAAAACAGTTCCGGAATCTTATCCACATGTTTGATAACTTCTTCAACCACCCTAGACATATGGCAACCTCATAAATTTGCAGTTACCCCCTTTTGACTTCAAAAATAAAGCCTACTTTATTTCTTTGCATTATAAATAATTTTATTAAGTGATTTACAACACATCACTTAATAAAATATTTTTACATTTTACATTGGATGCAAAAAAACAAATACAAATCAATTACAAAGAACAATTCCTTTCTATATGTTTTGCATTATAAACGAGATTGATAAAGTAATTTATAATTGCATCACTTTAATAATATTATTTTACATTTAAAATTGATGCAAAAATAAAAATAACCCACATAAGCACCCAAGTGGGGTATTAGTCATGAAGAAGAATTTTAAAAACAAAGGCAAAATTGCCTTAGAGTTTACTAGCCATTTTAGGGCAAATCCAAACCCTAAAACCAAAGTAGCCGCCCACTCACTTTGACATTTCATTTTTCCTCTGATGTTGTGAGGCGCCGCCATGGAGGATTCATGATTTCAAGGGTTTTCTGGAGTTATCTTTCATAGATTCTGGAAGAATTTCTATGTTGATCATTTGTTGAAGGTAAGCTCGAGCTATGTTTCCATTCCACAGGTCGTGGCTTTTACATTGTTTATTTCGTTTCACTAGTGTCTCTGCCTCTATAGCACGGTTCTAGTATCCTCCCTCCTTTAAAGCATATTCATCTTCTATTTGCATGATGAAATTTCCTATTCCATGTTTTATTTCTCATCTATGTAGGTCGCGGCTCATACATTTTGTATTTTCATGTATCCATTTTCATACAAATAAAGATGAAACGAAAACTGCTATCTTGCTCTGCACTTTGTGGTTACTTGAGGGTTTTTGTAGCTACTTCGATGCGAATTTGGGCATCATTGCAGGTATTTTGGAGATTTTTACTTCCTTTCTACAGGTCGATAACTTCATTCTTCTATATTTGCTTCCTTTAGTGCCTTGAGCTCTGTTTAAATACAGAAAAAAAATGAATATTATTTGGTTTTGTGTTCAACCCCTTGTCATGATGTGTAGCTTCAATATTCTGAAATTTCCTTTTAGATTTAGTGGACAATACCCAAATCTTAATGATTGCACAAAATCAATCTCATTGTAGCTTCCTTGCTATCAAGACTGACAGTAGTAGCATCACCTCTATTTGCAGAAACTGTCTCTAACGATAAACTTTATGATCATGTTGTTCAAAAGAAGGAAGAGCTAGCATGATGACTAAACATCATCTTTCATGTAGCATCTTTTACTGCACTGGATATAACTGTTACACTGCCTTTGATGCATGACTTTATGTCTTCTAAGGACCTCACTATTTAGTGTATTCCCCTGTTGGTGATGCTCGGTTTTCTAACTCTATAAAAATGTGTCTCTCTTTCCGTCCACAGGACTGTTATTAACTACATGTGACTGTCATAAAGCTACTATTGAACATTCGCTTCCATTTCTCTCTTTGATAAGTAGGAGATATTTTCCACAGCAAGTCAAATTGTGATATTTCTCTCTTTGCCAGAACAGCAATATATCCTTGTCATCTTGACAGTGATTTCGTTTTTATGAACTCTCAAACAGTTCCCTTTTGTTATGTATGCATGCTTGTTCTTTGTATTGGAACATCAGGCCTCGCTATTTTGGAGTATCAAGGTGACTATCCTTTTCTTGACAATGTTGTGATTAACAATGTTGTGATCCTCTCAGACTAATCTCTAAACTCTGTTATGATGCACTATGATCTTTAATGATCATATTTTTAACCTTGAAGCTTCTTTATCCTTGGCATTGCTTGAATTGACAATATTGTTTCTTAATGCATCATGTCATGATTTTGGCATTGTTTAATCACTACTATTAGAACTTCGTGAACTTTGATATCTGTCCTCTTTGTTTTGAATTAGTGGCTGACTAATGACCTCAACAAAGGTTCATATCACAGCATTCTTTAACAATAATACTTGTTCCTTGAAAACCTTCTGGTCCATATATCTTTGGAGGACAATCGATTCTCGGTGAAGAGCCTTGGGCAACAGTATAACTCAAAGTTCAACAACCAAAACTTTGGAAAAGGTTATAACCTTTGATAAAAACAATCATTAGACCTTGAGGAACAATGATATCTCTTGATGAAGATGAATATAATAAGAGTCACAACATCCTGGAAGCATGGTTCTTTAAATATTTTACTTTGTACCACTATCTTTATCAATGATAAGGACTGCCCTTTATAACTGACTGTAACCTTTCTTAAAAGTGAAAATATCATTTTATTACTTCTAAAATCAGTCATCCTCTGTTATATAACAGTGACTCTTCACCATTGGTGCTATTTGCAAACCCCATGCAATCTTTTCATTTACTGGTTTTGTTATCCATTGACTGAAAAACAGAGCTTTACTGACTGTAACAGCTGCAATCATAATGTTACTATCCAAAAGGCATTATCACTGCCCCCATAGCTGCTCTTTGGTTCGCTTGTTTTTGTAGCTTTTCTCAAAATGCAATAGATCAATGTTCTTGTATATAAATGTTGTCTTTTATAGCAGCCATGTCTTGTGGACTCTTTCATATCTGATCACTAGTTTCTACTACCTTAGGACTTCTTTCTATTGTTGTGGACCTTCAATCATTTGATATCTAGCATCACAGTGCCTTTTATTATCTGTGTGGATGTTGTCTCTTAATTCTATGTAATGGCTTTTATCTTGAATACTCCAATGTCTCTGTTTTGATAACTCTCACAACCATTGCTCTGCACTGTTACCCCTGTCATGTGCCATTGACATTTTTATCCTTTTGAACTGTTGTTCACATCTTCTCTAGTGCATTGGTTGACCACCGATGAACATTGCATCTTATTGTACTGTGCAAGCGATGTTCTTTCTATTATGATGATCTTCATTCTTGATAAACGTATTCATTGCTCTCTATGATGCATTTTCTCTCTGTTCTTATTGCATGATAACTGTCTTTAATGCACTTGACCATCATTGAGATTTGGCTTTTTCTATTTTTGTAATCCTGTTGAGAACATATGGGTTGTTCATGACAATGAATCTACCAATTCATTGTCACGAATAACACGTATCTGTCTAATATGATACAAGAAAGTAGATTCTAAATTCTCATTTCTGTCAAAAATAATAGCATGCTGGGATCAACCCTTGTGGGAGCCCATTTTACCCCACATGCTGCAATATAAAATGAAGTAATCAGCAATGAAGATTTACCTGCACCTACACAGTGAACAAACGTGTTAGTCAAAACAATGAATTTCCAGATTTGTTTCTCTGCTTTCCTTTATAACTAATATCTGAGATGACTGGTTTGATGCCATATGCATGATAATTACATGCTCGTTTATGTTTACATATGAATTGAGTGGCATCCTGAGCTCTAACATAATTTTTAATCATCTCTTGCACACATATCTGGAGCAGCGAGGCGAAAGGACTTGGAGATGCGGTCATCAACAACGGGATTCGTCATTCCAGCCTCCAGGCAATGATGGATTCCCCACTCTTTCCTATGTTTTTTTCATTTTCAAATGTATAATTGTTTTTCATATGTCATTAATTCAGACAATCACACGGCTTGTGCGAGATACTGTACATTTGAATACAGGAATAAATATATTTTTTATGCAAAGTTGTATATTTGTTTTCTCTCTCATGTACATACTTGCATCTTATCTGTTTTTCATTAGATAGGATCACTTTCTGGTAAACACTTAGCAATATCAAACATGTACCCTTCTTTAACTTCCTATATAACTTTTCCAGCTCCACTTGATTGAGCTGGAAAATGAAAATGGGTAGCAGGGCCTTCTGCATAGGTTTTGAGGAGTTCAAAAGGACATTCAAATGGGCTTCTACTTGTTGGACCTTCTACACTTCCACTTCCTGAAGAACCCCCCGTGGCGGCCATACTTTTATGAGTTCTAGCTCTACTTATTTCTTGCATTTGAACTTCAATCTCTCAACTATCATTACTCTCGCCATTGCTTATGGTTTTTATGGTTAAGATTTTAAAAGAGAGTTGCAAGTTTAAATAAAAGGAAAAATCAAATAAAAATACCATCCCAATGTGTCAAAAAAAATTTTAAAATGCAAAACAAATTTAAAAAAACAAATGTAAGATGAATAACTTACCTATAATGTAGTGGATTTGATGCCCTAGTTCCTTCCTTCCAATGTTGTTCTCTCCTCTTTGCACTACTGCTCCTCTTGTTGCTCTTTAACACAAGTTTGCAAATGTTAAAAATGAAATATCTATTTTTGGGTTGTTTTTGTTGTCCTCAATTTTGCATTCACAAAATTGAACAACCCTACACAATTTTCAAGCAACTGGTAGGACTTTTCTCTAAGGAGGTTGATGCTTTGAAAAGGTTTGTTCAAAGGAATCAATCATCCCTTGATTCTCTTCTGATTTTACTTCTTGTAAAGCATTTAGTCTTTTTATCTTTCTTTCGTTTTTCCTTGTCTTTGTGTTTTGCTTTTGGTTTCATTCTTGTCGTAGGTTTGTAGTCTTCGCAATCCCGCTCGTTTTGAGCTCTCTTAGGTGTCGTTTGGGTTAGTCTAGCTCAAGTTATAGTGTTTCCAAGACCCTGCCAGTGGGGTTTTTCGAACAGACTGCACGTCTTTGAGAAATCATTAAAAAGGTGTACTTTTTCTTGTCAACTGCAAAGACTGAGAGTTCATTTTATGTCTAAAGTGGATTTAGAACTCCATTTCAAAATTTCACATCATTTTGTGAAGTATTGCTTAGAAATTTTAATGGCAGTGGGTTTTTGAATCATATTTGCATATCAAGCTATTAAAATTTAAAGCTGCATATAAGAAATTATATTCTTTCCTCATTTAGTGGAGTTTTTAATGGCATCTGCATATTCAATTTGAATGTGTATATGTTATTAAAAGTCTTACTTTTCAGTTGGCAAGATAAAATAGTGGGCTTTTTAAATAAGATCACATTCATTTTTAAGTTATTTAGTTTTTAACTTAAGTGAATAGTGGGGTTTTTATTTTCAAATGCATATATAAGTATGTATTTTCATTTGAAACTCATTAAAAACTCGTGTTCTCATCTTTTATGCTAATGGTGGCGATTTTTGCTTATATTATATATCTTTTGATATGCTTAAGTCTTTTAAAAACACGTTTTTCCTTTAAAGTCATGAAGGCGTCGTTTTTTACTTGAATTACATATCATTTAGTATGTTGAATATATGTAATATGATTCTTAAAACCTGTGGCTTATTCCTTTAGTGGAGGGCGTCGTTTTTTTAACCATTTGCATATTATGAGTTATGTAAATACAAATGCAAAGCTTCTCCAAAAATGTGTGGTCGACCTTAAATCATTGGGCGTTGAATTTTGGTGGAACAACATATGTTTTTGTCCACTAAAGACTTGCGTTTTCACCATAAAGAAGAGGGCGTCGAATTCGAAGTTCGTTGCATATGTTAAAAATGCATTTTTACAAGGCTTATCATCATGGCGTTGAATTTTAATAAGGAAACATATGAAGTCGACTCTTAAAAACCCGTCATCATTGAGCAAAAGCGTAGAGTTGTTCTTATGGCCGCGTTTTGAAAGGAGAATGTGGCTCTATCTATATGCATAAGACAGCGTTTTCTTCTCTTTATAGAGCCATGGCAGATTTTTATGAACACTTTGCATAACAGAAACGTGAGTGTTGTTTCCATACAAGGCTGCGTTTTATGAAGAAACGCCCGTCTAGGGCACATGCAAAGGAAAAAACGTTTTCATCTACAAGAAATTCGCCACAAATCCCTGCAACATTCACTCCTATTCTTAGCGCATATTTTTGGTAAGTTGAAATGCTTTCTCTTCTTTCAAATTCGAAGTACATGCATTTGCATTTATGACGGAAGAATTTGTTCTTCATAGGGCACGTTTTTGGTTGAAGACTTCTTGTTTGCTGATTTTATGCAAATCTTGGCTGCATTATGGACATTTGGCATTTCTCTTCCATGACTCATGAAGTATGAAGAATTTGTCAAATTTAATTGTCTATATATTTCTTCTCCTCCCCTCTCAAGCTAAATTTGAATTTCTTATTCCATTTCCAGAATTTTGTGAATCTTGTAAGCTTGAGTGAAAAGTTGTGGTTCTTCCCCTTTGCATTCAAAGAGAAGGTATAATTTCTTTCTTTTTCTTTGTTGCATATGCACATTCGTTTTTGTTTGTTCGAATGTGTTTATCTCTCATTTCTATTTCCTCTCTTTTTCTAAGTTGCATATGAGAATGCAATCATGATTAAAAACCCCGTTCTTGATGGTGACTTTTCCCAAAATGCATAAGAAGATGCTAAGTGCTGCCCCATATGCAATTTGTTCCAAAAAAACTGACCTTTTCATATTTCCATTATGAAAAGAAAAGCATTAAACTCCCAATATGCAGAGTTGCACAAAAAGCCCACTTTTTTACCTCATGCAATTTCTCGCAAAAAGTCCACCATGCGCGAGATTGAACATGTTTTCATCATTTCTTTTGTCTTGTTGTTCAAAATGTGTAAATGCATCCAAAAACCCCACTTGTGCATATTTTTTCTCTTCATAAAGGGCTGCCATCTTTTCTCAGCTCTGTTTCTAGGATGGATTTTTCTAGTCTTAATGATGAGGTGCTTGTTTTCTGGAATTTCTATGTTAGAGTTGTTGTTGTGGCAACTCTTGTCATGTCAGAAGGAGGATCCGCATCCCCAAAAAGCAAGGATAAGAAAAAAATGAAGTACCAGTATGACAGATATCAGAACTCCATTTCCCCATCTCAGATTACATCATACGTGGAGGAGATTCGAGACACAGAAATTGGTCACCTTGACATGGAGGAGTTCCTAAGAAGAGTAGACACATCTACCAAGGATGAGATGATTAGTATTCGGGAAAGCTACATACATCATGTGTCTGTTGATGTGAGTTTTGTACCACTACATAACATATAGGAATTGAATACCTGATATAGGATATCAAACACTCAACCCTCTCTTGAAAAGTAAATACTCATGAAGGACATGAGAAAACTCCAAGGTTCCTTACACTTGTGGATACTAACTCAGTTATATTAATGTGATTTTCTGGTTAATCACGTAGGCGGGCTTACGTTGTTCATTCAAGGATATCGGACTCTTGCCACGATGATAATGGGACTTAGCTTTTCAATGTATACTCAATGGATCTATCTCCTTAATTTATATCACTTCCAACTTCACTCATCAAACTCCAATTACTAAGCTACTCACTGCTTTGCCACTACTCCTATGGAATGGAAAGATTAGCAAATGGACGGGGATCAAACCTAATGAAAGCTTGCCAGCGCCGCTACCTCCATAGATGCAATGATTCAAGGGAAATTGGACTAGATTACCACACAAGGCTTCCTAACAAGCCGCTAGGATGCTAGTGGCCTAGTATATAGATCCCTATCAAACAAGTGCTAACATCACCATACAATTAACCATTTACTTCTACTCTTACTTAACCACTTTCTTGAAATGAAATCTATCTTAATCAACTCAATGAAATCTAACTTTAACAATTGGAAGTAGAAACCATGCAATAACACCAAGTGTTCTTAATCACCAAGCAAGACACRACAATGATAAGAGAAGCAATTTTGGTATTATATATGCAACAATGTTCTTCAACCCTTTACAAATGAGAGCAAATGGCCTTATATAGAGGCTCCAAATTACGAGTGGCCAAGATTAAGGGGCAAAATCGAGGGCCCAGATCAAATATTTCAAACCCTAATTAGGGTTGCCATCAAACCGACAAATGAGAAACTGACACCTCAGTGGCAAGCCAATGAGAAAATGCAACAAAAGAGAACCAATGAAAAGGCACCAAA
>MU227058.1:2019362-2042408 GCA_018584345.1 Thuja plicata
TTCCCTTTCTGGCAAGGCAGTATCGGCAGTGATCAGTTTCCAGACAATGCTCAGTCTGTTCAGTTCCTTGGTTGGGGACTTACTATTTATAGTAAGTCTATTTTCGGCAGTTGCTAATTTTGGCAATTCAGTGGATGACTCCGTTAGTCTGGCAGGTTCAACAGTGGATGCAGGTTTTATCACTGGAGTGCATATTGATTAATTAATTAATATTAATTAATAACGATATGTTATTAATTAATAATAAAGTAATATTATTATAATAATACTTTATTATTATTATAATTTGGAAGTTGCTATTCCGAAGACTGGTTAACTGATATATCCTTTTGGGAAACTATGGCGTCCGAAGAGTTATAAATACGGAGGCATTCTTAATGCTAATCATCGAATATTGATTATTGAAAATTGTTCTTGGGAATTGTTCCTAATTATCTGAGCCCTAGCTGAAGGGTCAAATTAGTTTCGAAGACTGATTCTTCCTGAAACTAATCGGCAATTGATTGCTGTGGTATAATCAATTGCAAACTCCTTCCTACTGTGGATTCTGTGTCTTGGAGGAGATAGAAATTCTTGGTGGTTGAATTTCGAAATTGAACTGTGGCTTGCTTAAGAAGTCAATCTTTACAAACCAAGTGCTTACGATCTGGTGTATGCACTCTTCTATGCGGCTGGAAGTCAACTCATCTATCTTCTAGCAGTGCGGGTGACAAGAGGCACGACTGGTGGCATTAGCAGTAGCACATAGACTAGCCGCAGGCAAAGAAAACGGCATTAGCAGTAGCCCATATATTAGCCGCGGGCAAAGGAAATAGCGCGGGGTGTAGACACCAAACCACGGGTAAAAGGGTAGTAGCATAGCCACACCTGCATACACGTGAAGACTGCAGATGGCAGCTGGGACAGGCTGCGCAAGCCATGGAGACTTGAGACCCCAGCACGTGGACTAGAATTAAGATCCCAGCAGTCGCCACCACCATTTAACGCATTCAATCACAGGTTCTTTAATGTGTTAATTCCTTCGTTGAAAGCTTAATAGATTTATTCCATCCGTATTTGAATGGTGAGGGAATTCAGTAATTGTTAATTCTAGAATTCTATTGAATGGGCATGGAAATAATGGTGTATGCTGGTAAATAAATAGCATATTGATATTGAATATTTAAATAAAGGAAATTGGTTAGAAAGTGTTATATTGTGCGCAAATTCTTCCGAACTTTTAGTAGAGCTAGGATCAACAAACTATTTGACAAAATGTCGAACACACGATTTGCTTGGAAATTAATAGAAATCTGATGGTTTGAAGATGAGGCCAAGTCAGGCTCATTACACCTAGCTGTTGTTATTGCTTATAAATGCTTAAAACGGGCTTTGAAATCCAAAATGCAGCCCTTGATAAAGGTGTTTCTACTTGAGAATGCCAAAAACATGTTTTAGACAGCCCAAAACATGTAATACTTGTGCCCTTTCTGAACTTTCAGCCCCAAAAATGGGCTTTAAAATGAAGAATACAATCACTTTAATGATGTTTTTGCACTTCCAGCTCAAAAAACGTGGTTTTTACCTTCATTTGCATTCCCCAAATCCAACGTTTTTGTTATTCAGCCGTTAAAATGGGCTTTAGACGTGCAAATACATGCAATAATGGATGTGTTCTTGCATGCCCAGCAAAGTGATGGGTTTTTAGAAGTAAAACGCATGTATTTTGGGGATGTAAAGATATGCAAATCACTCTAAAATCGCCACTATGGGTGTAGACGGCTTTTTCTTGGCCAAACCCATGTATAAACAATGTGCAAAGGCTTTTAAAATTACCACTTAAGGCTTTCAATGCATAAGAGACTTAAAAACAGGTTTTTTAGAGTTAAACGCATATGCATTCCTTCCAAAATTCGCCACTATGGCTTTAAGTTATTAAAAACGGGCTTTTCACATGCAAATACATGTGTAAATGGGTTGGAATTAGCTACTATAAAGCTTTTAAATTAAAAGTTTTATAATAACGGGCTTCTAATATGCAAACGCATCTCAAAACCCCACTTACACATGTTAAGTTATATGCTTTTGCATATGTTTTTAACTTAGCATATGTATTTGCATTTAAAAAGCCCACATTTATGCATTTGGAACTTAGAATATATTGATAGTGGAGTTTTAAAAGTGATTTGCATTATGATGACATGCAATCATAAATATAAAACCCCACCTAATTGCCTTTAAAACATTATCTTTATCTGTAACTTATAGTAATAATAATATAATATGCAGGACTTAAAAAGTCCACCATCACATATTTAAACCATTAAAAACTATAAGTAAAACTTCTCAGAATGATGTGAAATTTTAAAGTGGGGTTCTAAACCCACTTTACATGTAAAAGACATTTTTATTTCGTGCAATTAGCAATAAAAAACCCACTTTTGAAGGATTTTAACAAAAACATGCAATCGGGCAAAAAAACCCCACCTACAGTACGCTTAAAACCTTAATAACTTGAGCTAGACAACTCTGATTGACGCCTAAGATAGCTCAAAACGAGCGTAATTAAACAAGCTATAATCCTAGGGATAAATCAAGACTAAAAACTAAACGCAAAACCAGGAAAAACGAAGAAAAGACTTGAAGGTTTCCAAAAATCAAATGCTTGCTAGCAGAGAAAAAAACTCATTTCAACAAGCAATATGGTGATTATCTTGACCGAAACCTTCAAAAAGAATACATAGAAAAGTGTGAAATTTAGAAATATTCAAGGATAACGAATCACCTTCATAACGCACTATTCGAAGTACCAAAACTTAGAGGGAACACCTATGAATTCATAGGAAAATTCCGTAGGGTTGTTCAATTTTGTGAATGCAAAATTGAGGACAACACTATGCAGAAGAAATATATATATATATATATGTGTGTGTGTGTGTGTGTGTGTCAAAGGAAGGAAGAGGCACATTATCAAACTCCCAGCATGCAACCGAGTCTACCGTTCCAACTTCTTTAGACGTTTTCTTTGCAAACCGTTGGCAATATGAAGAGTTACTAATATTTGATGAACCTGTACTTGTCTTCTCACAACAATTAGTAATCCATGGGGATATCTCTACTCATATGCACTTCGTAGTGACGTATCTAGTTCCAGCACTAGCAAGGAATAAAGATGGTTTGAATATTTCCTAATGTTTTAATCACTAATTGAATATTTTCGCAATTAGTGATCCTCATGTAAACAGACGTACAACCATGTTATCGTCATCTTTTGTAATGGATCGATACCATTAAGTGGTAATCACTGGAAATGTCTATTGATATGTTGAATCACATTTGATCTTTGTGTAGGATACATGATCGAAATCGATGCTATGTTGATTGTTATGGTTCACTAGAACTCTTTATTCAAGGAAACTGTCTTATTTATAAGACTTTACAGTTTCCTTAACTATCTGAATATATACTAACTCCACTAATCTACTATCTACTTCTAATAATTGGGCAAGGACTGACACCTCTTGCCAATCTTATGCTATCTTATATTGAATGAAAGTGGTTCGAGGGTGGGGACATTACAATCTACCCTCCTTGAAAATGCTTTCCCACAAGTATTCTTATATTGTTATGATGATTCCGAGATCCCAAAATTTATTTTCATCTTCACCTTGGTGTGATTTCAAAATAGCCACTTCATTCACCTTAAAGAGTGGGTTGTTATAAATTTTGTCAATTTCAACTTCAAATAAGGGATTATGAATAAGTTGAAGAGTCTCCTTGTTTCTAAAATCAAACTTGTCTAAATCCAAACTTCCATCATTTGCTTCCTCATCTGGTTCTTCCAATACATTGTTTCTTCCTTTATCTAGTGACCTTTTGATATGACCCTCTGTTTGCTTGTATTGATCAGCCTTGTCCACTAGCTTTGGTATCTTATCTTCCGATATTTTTGATGCTACAATTTCTTGTTCATCCATCTCGAGGTGATTAGACTGGATACAAGTATTGACTCCAGATTCTCTTGCACTAGAAACATTAATCCCCTCATCTATAACTATGGATGATAAGTCTTCTTCGGAAGGCGAAATAGAGTTTTAATTAACAATCGATTCCGCAGAACTTGAATTTATGGCTCCAAGATTTAACCTCTATGTTGTCATTCACTATGCATGATCCTTGCGACAATGTGAGGTCAGCCCCACCATAGTTGAAAAACTCGGACTCAGCAAAAACTCGGCAAGCCCAAAAAATTTAAAAACTCGGGACTCAACAAAAAGTCGGGGAAAAACTCGGCAATAACTCGGCAACTTTATCGAATATTTGAAAATATATTTTTCTAAATTATTCTTCAAAACCACACATATATATATTGAATTTATAGAACATATTACAAAGTTATCGAATTAGGTATAGGCGTACCAATACAACAATATTTTTGAATGTGTGTGTATATATATACATAATATTAATATCATAAACTTATTTTTAAATTATAATGCAATATTATGATAGGTTGATACAGCAATATTTTTCAATAAACATGTATATATGCATATTCATATAATATTAATGTCATAAATTTATTTTTAAACTATATTGCAACAAATAATATTAATTGAATATTAATAAAATCATAATAATGTGTCTTTTTTAATATTTTAATAAAACAAATTAAGAATTACTAAAGTCTAATATTTATAATAAGGCTTGCGTTTTTTAGTTTAAAAAAAAACAATTATCACCTAATTTATCTTTCTAAAGTATCACCGGATACCATATCCCATGATGAAATTTTTTGCGAATAGTAATAACATGATGGTCCTGTGTGCGTAAACGTTAAACCTGTCGTTTTCAAGTTTCACAGCAATGGCAAATGGCAATGGCTGCTTAGTTTTCATAGCACGGGAATGGCAATGCGTACAAAATCTTTCCCGTCTTAGGTTTGCAGCTTTCTGTCCAGTCGCAAGTTGCAATCTTCTTTCCCTTCACAGGTTGCAATGGCAGACTTCTTTCCCACTGTTGAAACATGAAATGTTAATGAAAACCCTAAATAGAAAGGGTATATTCAGTATTTTAACTTTATGTTTTTTAACAGTCGATTTTAATCTCACAGTATCGTGCAACTTCACGATTTTTTGGCTAATAAACTGACACGATATTTGGAAAAACTTGGTGTCGATTCATTGGGCGATATACTCGTGTAAAGAAATGACTCACGACATCTCGCAATTTTTTAGCGATATTTTCAACTATGAGCCCCACCATCCTCATGGATCCACGTGCTTAACTCATTTGTGATATACAAAGATGTAATAGCCTCTTTTCTTTCCTTGCCTCTTTTCTTTCCTTGCACTTGTGGCTTCTCGAAATATCCTTGTGGTGCTTGATGATCATCTCGTGCATTGACCTTTCTTAGAGTTTCATGTCTTGCAATGGCACTTTCTTCTTTTGGTGTAATCACTTCCAATGCCTTCAACAACATTTATTGCAAGGAGTGGATGTGTGAGAGTCTTGAAGCAATTGTTGTGTTGCAGTCATTCATCTCATGTTCCCTAAAGTGTTCATGCTTTCCATTGTCCTTTCTCAATTCCAAGTGATGACTTCTTCGCTCCTTAGGTGAATGCTTAACCCTTAGCTCTATGTAGTCTTCTAGATTCATGTCTTGATGTAACCCGATTTTCACCCAATCTTGTCTAATTTGCTCATTGATATCTACTAATGTTTGTCATTCAAATTTAGATGAGATTGTCGATCTTGAACTAGGTATATCCATTTGTTGAGTTGGAGTTTGAATGATAATGGATTGATCTCCATTGATATTGCTTCCATTAATTACAATAGATTGTATTATCATTCCCAACAATCGAGCCAATTTCTTTTGTGAGTTTCTTTGTTCTACCATGAGTTGATGTAAGCGATTGTCGAGTTCTTTATCTTCTCCCATATTTGGTTTCTTCTAGTTTGTTGTTCTTTTGTGATGTGTCTATTATCATCTTATTTCATGTTTCAATTCCAACACTAGTTTCTCAATTTTTTTTCATTTTCTATTAATCTGAAATGTTCCCCCATAGTCTAGCAAGTTCATTAGCTCTGATACCAATTGTAATGTCCCCTCTTTGGTTATGAAGGGATGCTAGGACAATTACTCTAATCTCCCCCTCTTACTATGTCTAATGAATATGAATTAAGAAAGTAATGGAAGATAAATGAATATAGATATAATCTTTGTTATATATTCAATGGAAAATACATGCACAATGACAGTTATCTAATAATTGTTGTCTGGTATACGATTATGATGCATGCAATATGTTTTATATGGCAATTGTAATGACTGATATGCAATGGATCTATACAATGTGAAAGATGAATTCTATCACTTGTAGTGATAGACCGATAATGCTATCTCTGATTTACAACGAAAGTATGCAATCGATATCTATTACTCAATACTGCAATATCTAATATATCAATTATATTATGCAGTGGGAAAGTAATTGCTTGAAGCGATTAGTGTTGTCTGATTATCTATGAATACTTGCACTTCAATGGATGTTGATCTGATACACAATTTGAACTATGTGATCCCTTAGATGCCCGCCTCTGATGTATGTTGTTTGTACTTGCACCAGTAAAGTCGATTAGGTTGTTGGCTCTAAACAAAGCATATCCAAAAGGATAAGAAGAAAAGAGATAATATCTATTCGATGATATGAAAAGACAATTTGAATGTCTTCATATACCTGCGCTTGAGGAATGAATAGACATGAAAATGGGATGCACCCCATCTCCTTGATTATCTCCATTGCTCAATGATACCTTTTAAGTTATGATTATATTATCTCATAACCGCTTGTTTATTACTTAACAATATTTGTAAATGATTATTGGTGTGCACTCAGCCAATCACTATATAATCGATTCCACATGTACACGGACGTACAACCATGTTAACGACATCTTTTGTAATGGATCAATACCATTAAGTGGTAATCGCTAGAAATGTCTATTGATATGTTGAATCACAATTGATCTCTATGCTGGATACAAGATCAGAATTGATGCAATGTTGATTGTCTATTGTTCACTAGAAATCTTTATTCAAGGAAATTGTCTTATTTATAAGACTTCATGGTTTCCTTAACTATCTGAATATATACTAACTCCATTGATCTACAATCTACTACTAATAATTGGGCAAGGACTAACACCTCTTGCCAATCTTATGCTATCTTATATTGAATGAAAGTGGTTCGTGGTTGGGGACATTACATATCCCTGAGGCAATTGGGATTGATTTGGGTGACAATCTAATAAGTTGCAGCTTAGAGGTTCTGGGAAGCTTGAACGGCTTCTTTTTGTACCAAAAGGACACCTAAGAAAAACTTCCCTAACTTCAACAGAAATATGGGTAACCCTATGTTTCACCCAAAAAAAATTGTTTCTAATAATAAGTAGCTTAACAGTGAAGGAATCAAACATAATAGTCGTTGTTCTAAAGGAGGTGTTAATTCTATGTTGGGGGAGATGATTAACCCCCCTAAAGATGTTGAACAAGTTGTCAACCTAATTCTCAGAAAAATGCCCTGGAATTAGTCTCAGACAAGATGAGACAAAATAACAAAGATTAGATCTACAAATATTAAAAATTGGGATGAGAATTTGGCCAATGGGGGCTATGAGGTCCCTAGAAAAGGAGGAGACTAGATAAGAAAAAGATGCCAATCCCCTCCCAAATGGCTCTCCCTTTACTAGTGACAAGAAATCATCTAAAGAATATGTCCCCCTCCATTTACAAATGAGGGTAGGAAAGGTATAAAGAAGACAAAACAATACAATAGAAATGAGCCTAATCCTAACTCCAAAAAGAAAGGGAAGGAGGATAGCATTCCAAAGTGTTTTGATAAGATTAGAACTGTAAAGGTGAATCTCAATCTGCCCCTTTCAATAATCCTCAATTGCACTAGCTGAAATGTCAGGGAATTGGAGTCCCTTGACAACATATACATAGTAAGGAGATTCCTGAATCACAATAGATATAAGGATGTCGTCTTTTTTGCATGAAGTTAAAACAATAAGCTTCTCTTTGGAAACTAATCTTAATTTTATATGGAAAGAGGCCAAACAATTTTGTTCTAATCGTGAAGAGGGCAAGGGTGCACTGCTATTATGTTGTTCAATACATGGAATCAGTTTGTTATTGAGGCAGGGGTGTCCCATGCAATAGAATTGTTTGGGTTATTTTAGAGAAAGACAAGAAAATTTGGCCTATGTTCAATTTATGCTCCAAATGAATATAGGGACAAAATTGAACTATGGAATTGGATATGTTGTCTTTCGTATATCCCATTAGTATTGGGTGGAGACTTTAATATGATTGAGGACAAAGAGGACAAGGTGGGTGGCATAGATATGGATAAGGGAATGATATTTTTTTCTAGTATAAGGTGAAGACTATGCTTGATCTTTATGACCCAATTGAAGGATGACAACAAGAAATTTTGGTTCACATGGTGCAACTCCCAAAAAAGGGAATAGGAGGATCCATTGTAGGCTTGATGAATCCCATGCCAACAAAAATTACTTTAACTTTGACATTACTAACTGTGATAGCAAAGTTCGGGCACAACCTAGCTCATTATCAAATCATCACCCCATTTCAATTAAAATCAAGGTTAACTATAAAAGGACTAGGGTTGTCAGAAAGGATAATAAGATCATATTGAATATTGCATTGCTGAAAGATCGAGATTGTAATGAGGCTATTTTTATCTTTAGAGAAATAAATATAATTCCAATGTTCCACCGAATTTTAGGATGGAGGAACGTGTTTTTTGGATGGGGAAACAAAGGGCCTAAGGGCAAGGATGGCGTGGGGATGACCGCACGGGGGTGGCGGGGCTTGTGTTGATATACATGTAGTACTTTAAAAGCTAGTTATAAAAAGATGTATAAGAATTACATTTCAAATGAAACTTTGGCAAATTACTAAAATAGCAAAAGTGTAAATATTAAATACTAAGATTTAAAGTTTCAGTTTTAATCTTAAATACTTGCATTAGAATACCAAATAAAATTTTAATTTGACAAATGAAATTGCCAAATTGGAGATTTCTGTTATAGCAAAAATATCATAAAGATGATTACAATGAGTAGCATGATATCAAAATAAGTATAATATGTCAAAATGTAGTGAAGGGAAACTCATCCCCAAACTCCTCATCACCAGAACTACTGGACTCCTCATGGTCAAGATCTGCCAAATTAACACCAACTAGCCCTGCATCTAAAGTCATAGCATCCTCATCAATCTGTGATGGCTCCTCTGGCTCTACATCTCGTCGTGTTAATGGACTCTCTTTGTACACACGTGTCTTGCAATCAACTATAAGAAGACCTTAGCAACTAAAGAACTAGAAACTTGAGATAGCAAAAAAATGGCTAGAGTGGTAGGCTTTGATTTTTGTCCATGAATTTTGTTCTTGAGGTTGGACGGAGTTTCCTTTTGTCAGACTATAACACTAGTATCCTTACAAAAGTCTTGAACTCTATTGGGCAAACATCTCCACAATGTTCGTTCTCAAATAAAATTTATTTTCTCTGTCTAGTTCTCCACATGAAGAGCCTTAAACTCTCTAACCCTACTAAAGACTATAGATTTCTATCTAAGAAAGAACACATTGTTTTTATACATAAATAATCAATAAATGAAACATAATACATGGATTTTCTTTGTGAAGGAAAAAAAACAAGTTCAAATACATCACTATGAATCAATTACAAAATTCCATTGAATCTTGTGGAGCTTGTGTAAAACTCAACACAATTTTGTATTCCATATACACAATGTTCACAAAAATTAAAATCCAAAGAATAGTCAACAAGCCCCTCAACCATAACCTTAGTTTCAAGCTCTAAGACCTTTCTCATCAATGGCCCTTGCATTCGTGCCACAAAAATATATTTCTAGCAAGTAATTATGGCACTCGGAATCAAACACCTCAAAACTATTACATTCAATCAATGTACTAGGTCATCAAACCAAAATAGAGTACCAAAACAAACTCTTTTTTCCAAAACCCTAGCTCTTCCAACCTTCTTGCATCCATATTTGTTGAAAACAACTTGCACACCTACAACAACCAATGCACTTTTAGAAATCAATTTTCTAGCTAAACCAACAGTACGAACACCAAAAGAGTATCAACTTGATTTGTTGCAGCCAGTGATCTTGTGAGACATTTTGTCTCCCTTGAAGACTTATACTCCATTTATTTTTTATACACAAGATGCCACTCCTTGTGGGAGTCATGGGTAAAAACAATCTAGAAACAATCAGCCATGAATCCTCACATTCATACATACAAAAACATGCCAAGTACATGCATCTCCATATTCATCGTTAAATTTCTTTGAATCCAATGAGGAAGCATCATCAAATTGTTTCATAGCCATCTTCATGACCTTACACTACTTGTTGATAGGACCGGTCTTCACACACTTCAAGCATTTCACCTTCAACTTTCCTTTAGACTTAGATGTATAGTTCGACTCAGTCACTCAAATTTGTTGTCGTATTTCTTCATCATGCTTACTAGTATTTGTGAATTTAGCCTCACCTCTTCTAACAACACGATACCTACAATCTCATCTAACTTCAATTGGGAAAAAGTAGAATTGCTATCACAAGGTTCTCACATGAATCAAGCAATGAATACAATAGGGTTATTCGTTAATCTTCTCCACGAATCTTCACATAGACTTATACTAATTGGCTTATAACAATATTGAAGGAATTCTAGTGCTCAATCAAAAAGTTGCCATCAAACATTCAAAGGGAGTATAATCTCTTTCATAGAAAGTGTATGTTCACTTGGGACTTAATGTAATACAAATCCCTGATTTTCTACCCTACCTTGTTAGCAATATCCTCTTCAAGAACACTAAATCTAAAAGTCATAAATTGTTGGTAAATTTAGGCTTTTTGTCAAGTTTGTCCTAGTCTTCGTCAAGCAATGTCATATGCCTCTACCAACCACGGCAAACTATTTATCACAATCTACATGGAAACCCTTCATCTTGAGCTTCCATAGCTCAAAATTTTGGCCATTGAATTCTGAATCTACATTCCAGATGTGCTTGCCATCTTTTGTTACTGAAAACTTGGATTTACCGACATGGAGCTCGCACGCAAACAAAAACAAGAACAAAATGCCTTCCTAGGCTGCATTACTATCACACGGCATTGATATTTAGATTCCAATTATATTATTATTGCAGAAAATGCTTGTTAGAATTTTCTTCTTAATGAATGAGTCTGTGACTTGGATTTGAAAACCGACTAATCTCAATTTATATCGGCACGCATAAACTTCAACTGCATTTATCTCACTTAATTTTGTACGATAAAACGGCGCTGAAATAATATTTGAGCTTGAAATTGATATAGGTGATCAAGTATCGGATGAGATTGATACACTTCACCTTCACAATCAACAATGAAATATTCCAAATAAAAGAAAAAGAAATAAAATTCTATGTTAATAACTAATTCAGTCGTTTCAATGAAATGCTGCATTGATCTGATTAGAAAAATATACATACCGCCCTTATCGCCAAATCAACCTCTTTTTCACAATTGTGCTAAACTGGCGCATGGTGCTCAAGGCATTATCACCTACCTCTTATCTGGTTATAATAGGAGGGTAACAGGAATACACTAATAAAAAGATTTTCAGACCAAAATTCATAGAGTTTATGAGACAGTCATTGTGATCATCGTTGTTTTATGTTTACGATGCAACAAGCGGAAACAGCGAGAAGACGAGAGGAGTATGATGGAAGACGCCAAATTTGAGCATAAGAGGCGGTTGGCAATCAAATTGATGATCTAGATTAATGAAAAGCTCCCGCCTATATTTTGGGCCTCCCACCACCCTAAACTCCAAGAAGAAAAATTTATTAATAACAAATAAAATATGGAACATTGTTTTCTTTTTGTGTTGTAATATTTTTTATATTAAAATGCAGTAAAACAAAACAAGGGTGTTGTATCTTTACAACTTAGTCTAAAGGACAATCAATAGTAATGTTAGACATATATAGTCATGTTATTTTTCATTTGTTTTATCTTTTTAAGTTTAATGTTTCTATGTGATAATATATGAAAATATGGGATATTTTTATGTTTGATTTGTTTGGTGGTTTGAGTTTTATTTATTAGTGCTTATTCTACATTTATTTAAGGTTATTATATCTTTTTTATTTTTATTTCTATTTATTTTCTAAGTTACTTTGGAATTATCATTTTATTCTTAAGGTTTATATTCATGTGGCATGAGGTTGATGTCATTCGATTGTGAGACACTAAAATGAACATAAATTCAAATTTCAACTTTCTCGTCATTTTCTACTAGTCATTATAAATAGACTTGTACAATTATGTCACATATTGTTATGTCGTGATATTGAAAGATATCCATATGTAGTTAATTCACATATAGAAAAATAGAAGATTAAGGAGGATAAAAAAATATAGCACACTTAGATTTGTAAAAACACAAACATATAAATATTGGTGAATGTGTCTTTGAATCTGCTATGCTATTAATCATGTAGTGTGCATAGGGTTATGAGTAGTCAACTTGTGGCTACATTAATTCTTAATTAAGTTATATGATCATTATTATATTTTTATCTAAATTGTCCCAAGTGTCATATTTAGGTGTATGAATCGACATATGTGACATCCAAGACATAAGTAGGGTATATATAGGAACTAATGGTTAGTTTATTCTTAGCACATTGTGAATTATGTTTTTATAACAAATATTTGAAAGTTCGCTCCCTTAAATCGGCTTATTATTCTCAAGCATTTGTAGCATATTTCCTATTATATTTGTCTCTTGTTCGTGTTATTCATTACAAATTGTATGGTTGTTAAACTAACTTGCCAAATGGATTTGACCTAGGAAAAATATTCATCTATCGAGTCGACAAACTCGTACACGTTATCTTTGGACACCACCTTCTAAATTTTAGACAACGAGAAGGTGGAGATGAACGAGTTTTCAAGTACACACATTCAAATAGATCTTTCCCATGTGAATAAAAAATATTGGTGTACCAAATATGTAAGTGCCTAAAGTGGATCAAAATAAATAGAAAGTTCACTAATGACCACATGGCCTAGCACAGAGCCCACATAAAATAAATTAAAAGTTCTTCCAACTAATCTAAACTTAATCGAACTACTTAGTCAACCCATATGTAATGTCCCTTCTAGTGTGACCTTAGAAAAATAAATATTTAATAAGGTCATAAAAGTAATTAATTTAAATATTTAATATTATCCCAATAAAGAAAATCATAAGGATGATATAATTTAATCAACTCAATAAAGTGAATTCAATGTTGAGTTAAGTCTAAATATAATAAGTCGGTTTATTATTATTAGAGGGAGAAATAAAAAGACAAAAAAAGGAAGATCAAGAAGCAAAGCAGAGGGAAAGCCAAGGGTCTTTGTAGTGGGCTATAAAAGAACAATGAGAGGTCCATTCAAGCATGTTTGGTTTTGGTTATTTTCAATTGGAGAGTTTGAGAACATCTAACTTTCAGTTCAAAAGCCTAAGGACATAAACTCTTATGATTTTCTTGGAATTGGACGAAAACCCAATTCGGGTTTGAGGTATTATCCAGGTATCTCACTTTGCACAATTATGGATTTTTTCTAAATTTGGTAAGTCTCCTTTAGAGACAAAATTGCAAGTAGAGTTTAATCTTTGTTATGGATATTTGGCCTGAATTTAATATTTTATGGTCCTATATATTTAGTGGTGGTCATTTTGTATTCTAGGATATTTGGTGCAATATTCTTATATAATGAAATTGATAAAATTTGAGGAAATATAAAGTAATAGGCTATTTGTGTTTATTTGAAAATAAATTCCACTTCTTTGAAAGAGATCAAAGTTTCGGGCTTTCTTGTTACGCTATTGGTGAGTTATTGGCTTCCCTCATTCAGCGGAAGTTATTTACTAGCACCTGAAGAAATATTGAAGGAGAAGTTGGATTGCAAGTTACAAAACTCTTGGAGGTTTAAATCCTTCCTTGAGAATATCATCTGTAGTGGATATTTTGAGCCCTTTAGGAGTGTGGAAGTTTGTTTTGGTCGTGCTTTCTTCTTACTATACATATTACTGAAAGGAAATATCTATAGATTGATTGATTTGTATTACTAATGGAAAATTTTGACATGGGTGTTGGTCAGATCATATTTAATGAGGCTATTGCTCTTTCGAGAGTTTTCTAAATTTATAGAGGTGAATGGGAATTACTTTTGCTAGTCAACCCCTTTAATCTAGTCATACTTTGCTATAATAGGGTTTTTTTGTGAAAGGGAAGGTATTTTCAGAAGGATTGGGTATTTTGACTGGTTCCTTAACGGGAAGACATGGTTAGAAGTGGTAGCAAGTTCAAGGGAAGGTTATATCGCTTTAGTAGAGAGTCTATAAACATCATGTGAGGATGTTAAATCTATTTTGTAGTATTTGAGGATAGTTTTGGAGTGATATTGCAATTGTATAAGCAAGATTTGATTTCAGAAGAGTTAGAGTCTATTAGAGAACCAATTGAGGTGAAAGGGGGTTCATTTCCCTACTTATTTTAATGCATAGTTAGGATACAACAAGAGATAAATTGTCAAGAATATTGATTTAAGATTGTACTAAGTTGGACAATTGTTGTTCGAGCAACCTATATCTTATTATGTATCTTGTGATATGGTGGATCTCTTAGACCTTATCACTTCATGGAAAGTGACAATACAAGTCAAAAGAGGATGATTCTTCTATGTTATTTAAAACACTCATCAACAACAAAAATCTTTTAAAATCTATAATGTTTTGTAGTACTATTATGAGTTGCAGATATTCTAGAGATTGAAAGGGGTTTCCAATCAAGGTTTGATCAAGCATCATGCAATTGAAGGCACATAAGCTACAACATAGCTTATAGTTGAAAAATTATAATTGGTAATAATTTCTTGTGAACAAGTGGCTCATAATCAGTACATCTAAGACCTTGCGTGATTTTACCAATTAGGAAGGTATTTTGACATATTATTGCACTTGGAAGAGTTTTTTACTTCATGATCTTCCCTTAATCCTTATGTTGTTATTATTAGTCAAGAAAGTTATTATAATCAGAATAGTAACACTCTTGAGAGTCACTAAATAAGGTATTTTGATTTCCTTCTAAATTTGGCTAAATATTTAACTCTTAAGTTACAATTTATGAGTTTATTCTTGCTTGGTACACTTTGAATGATTCAATAATTGATTTCAAACCTCTATTTCAACACACGAAATAAATTGTCACAAATATTGGTTAAAAACATCTTCACATTGTAAAAAAAATAGAAAAAATTTGGGGTTAAACGTTATAGTTTTATCGGAGCACTAACCATCCTGCCAACCTATCAGATTGGAGATGGCGAATAGGGGAAGGAACCCCTTAACAGTTCAGTGTAGTAAATTATTCAAAGAGGGAAAATATGTTGCCTCAAATTAATTTCTTAAAGTGATTTTTATTCTATATGGTTTTGGAAAACAACTTATGACTCATTGTTCATCAAAGAATATTCTTCTTGAAAAGTTGGAAGAAATGGAAGTGCACTTATTAAAATTAGACCAATCTCATTTTGATGGTTTAAAGTGTGCAACAAAAATTATATTGATTACTTTAGTTCAATCTCAGTTGATGAGGCATCCAAATAATTAAGTAATGAGGGAAATTATATAGTTGATTATGGAGAGGTTTCATGGGTTACATGATGTCTAAGGTCCTAGCTTTGGTAAGTGGTATAAGATTTTAGAAATTATGTCAAGCGTTAGGACATTTTTCATTATGATTGATCTCAAATGTAACCATTTGATTCTTTAATTTTTTCAATACTTATTGTATGGTTAAAAAGGGAAGAAATGATATATATAGGCAAGATCGCTTCTCCTTTTCATGAATTATACATTTTGGAAGGAAGGTGCCCCACTAGGTTCAAGAGGAGACTCAAATGCTAATTGGGATAGTGATCATTTGCTTAGATATGATAATTGATGAAATTAAAATGATATACTAGTGTTATTAAGGTGATAAATAGACACATTACAGAAAAACAGAGAAAAATAGACAAATTTGGGCAGAAAGTGAACCGAAAAGTAGAGAAATAGAAACCAAAGCTTAGATCTGACCTGCAGGTTAAATTTGAGCTAAAATTGTACGGGATGGGCTGAAAATAGTTCTATACCCAAGGACAGATCACCAATGGTATTCTATACATGGTAAAAATGGCCAAAACTTTCTGGGTCTTTCCAACTGTATAAGATCTTTTCTGATTCTAATCCAATGGCTCTACAACTTGTTCCTATGCACACAAAAAATGAGGTAAAGGTTGTATAAAGGGATTTTCCTTGGTCAAACCCTTATTTAGGAATCAACCTTGAAATAGAAAGATATTAAATAAAGGTAAATATGTTTAAAAAGGCAAATGATAGATTTACCTTGCATAAACCCTCATGGAAATATGAAGAAATCACTTATACCCATGAAGATTTTTAAAGTGTGATTGAAATTCAAAATTTTGACCTTGGAATGTGATGTTGAATCAAGGATGCCCTCACAAATGGATATATCTATGAATGCCACTCCTGGATCTTGAATGTTGGTATGCTTGAAAATCACTTGCAATGAAGGAGAGAGAAGGAGAGTGAAGGAAGGATCTTCTTGCTTGGCTGAGGATTCCTCTACTTGGCTATCATGCATGGGGTCTTCACTGAAGGGGCAATACAATATCACATGCATTCATATTGGGGGTTTAAAATGGGCAAAAAAGAGGGGCAATATATTGCCTAAATAGGGGGGAGGGGTTTTTTGGGGGTGGGTGGTAGGGGTTTATATAGGAAAATAGGTGTGGGGGTATTGGAGGGGGTGACAAAAAAGGAGTTTGGGGCAATATTTTTTGAAAATAGGGGCATTTTTTAGTATACCACGAACACACGTGCTATGATTCAGGCTCACTAAGTGAAACCCTTGCGCTATCATGGGAGAGAAACATGCATTTATTAGAGAAAATTGCTTTTGAATTGAATGATCTTGAAGAATTAGATACTTTGAGATCTTTATCTAGGATGTTTGCCTTCAAATCTTGTACCCAAATGCTCAATTTCTTTTAATTGCTTGAAAATATTGAAAACTTAATTTCCAAATGCTTGATTATGGTTGTGATATGCAAAATGAGGAGAGATAAAATATTTTTATACTTACTCCATAATTTTGGGATTCAAAAATGATCCAGGTCAACCACAACATAAAAAAAAAATCCTTCTAATAACCTGATATCAAGCCCTAGGCCAAATTAGGGCCCCATTTTCCTGAGACAGGTCTCCATTGGCATTTTGTCCCAAGGACATGCCACCATTGACATCCTATACCCTAAAAAATGAGCCAAAATTTGGAGGGAATACCGAGATCAATGAAAATAAATTGGGAGAGAAAAGATAGATTTCTAGGATCAAGCACAACGAGCATTCAAACCTCAAAATCACCAAAATTGGGTCCTAGTAAATTATCAAATTATGGGTGCTAAATTTTTAGATGATACATGTATCCCCCACTTTAGCAGGAGTATGAGACAATCTCACGCTCATGGTAAAGTAGATCAATGCATAAGAACAATCTTATCGTGGTCAAGGAGACAAAGAAACATCAATCCCCCAAGTGAATTAAGTCTTCATCAAATCTAAAACTAAGATAAAAGAGACATTTCAGAGAGAGAGAGAGAGAGAGAGATGAATAATAGCCTTGTAAGGTATTTCCTTACTATGGAATACACAGAGAAAAGCACTAAAAAAGATGGAATTGAAGTTCTAGAAATATTTTTATGCTAGTTAAACCATCAAAGAGGATTAACCCTTAATGATAATTTTCTTCGTTAAGGGATCCAATAAGGACGATCAGGTCTAAGGAAATCATTATCTCCATAGGGATCAAAAGAAGAAGATAAATTCTTAAGGAAAACATTGTCTCCATAGATAGAGAGAGAGAGAGATGACTACTAGCCTTGTAAGGTATTTCCTTACTATGGAATACATAGAGAAAAGCACTAAAAAAGATGGAATAGAAGTTCTAGAAATATTTTTTTGCTAGTTAAACCATCAAAGAGGATTAACCCTTAATGATAATTTTCTTCGTTAAGGGATCCAATAAGGACAATAAGGTCTAAGGAAAGCATTGTCTCCATAGGGATCAAAAGAAGAAGATAAATTATTAAGGAAAACATTGTCTCCATTGAGAGATATAAAAGAAGGAGGATCAATCCTTAAGGAAAGAATTATCTTCATTAAGGGATCCAATGAAAATATGAACACAAGAAAAGAATTGTCTCCTTGGCCATCCTTCAAAGAGAGATTGCATTGACTCGCTGTGTGCATGTGCACAAAATCTGAAACAAGGAGCCAAGTTTTTGTCCCCATGTTAAAGTGATTGCAAACACCTCAATAGGAGCAATGGATTTAATAGAGAATACATTCACCCAACAAGAAACATTTCCACTATGAGATGCCCCCAAGTAAGGAAAACCTAAAGGAAATTAACACATAACAAAAAGAGAGCATGTAAGGGATTTACTATCTCTGGGGTCAGTATGATCATATGATAATACATGATATTATATCAAAATGAAATTTCATCATTCTCCAAAGGTAGAAGAACTAAAAAAAAATGGAAGAATGTCACTTAAGAGTCATGAAGAAAAGTATATTTAGGCTGACATCATGGAAACCAAAAGGAATAGGTAGCTACCGCTTTGCATATTCCCCAATCAGACAACACAAAGACACATCATGAGCAGTGATACATGTACGACATAACATGTAACAACATATAGAAGAAGTGAGATACAAATAGAGTAATGTCATGACAGATCGATTCCTTTATCACCTTGAGCCAATGGAGCAACAAGGGTCATCTAAAGAAATCTAAACAAGACATATATCAAGAAAAACAATATAGGGGAAGCACATCACAATAACAAAACACAAATATTCCACCACACAAGAGGAGCTAGTCAAGCATATTGCTTTCCCCCATCTTAGTCTGTAGTATTTAGGGAAGGTGGAGAACATGCAAGAGGAGAAACCTCAAACACGGTAGATTGAATAATAGGCAGTTTTGAACTAGGACCATGTTGTAAAGATGGGTCACTTTTCTCATCACTAGGACTAATAGATAATTATTATGAAAACATAGCTGGTAAATCATGAAGAACATCAATAAACTTGTACATATCATCAAAATTTCTATCATGAATGTTATCATTAGTTTCACTAGTAACATCAAAAGATTCATCATCAATAATATCTTCTTCATCCAAATTAATTGTAAGAGAATCCTAGATACGAATAAAATTATCACATTCATTCAATTTCATATTTTTTCAAGTTAACTTCCTCCTTTTGGCTATGCATGGGATGATCAAAGGGAATCAAAGCATAAATAGGTATTTTAGGTGAATAAAGGTTTTGGGAAGCATGTTTATGGGCTCTAGCATGGCATTTATGATGATGATCACAAGCATAGTGGTTATGCTTGGTTTTCTATAAATTTGATTTGGTTCAAGATCAATCGACATCGGGCCCTTTTCTTCCTTAGGAGGAAGAACAAAAGGCACCTCACTAGGTTGAGAGATGCTATCAACACAACATTTATAAGATATAGGAGATGGAACAAAAGCATATATAGGAGGTGTTTGTGGTGTTGGGAGAATTTCAAGTCTAGGGAAAGGAGATGGAAAATCCTTAGGATTTTTCATCTCACAAATCTTTTTCATCTTGTATTTCTGATATGACCAAAAGAGATTATCTCGGTGGGGTTGAGTTGGTTGAGGCACAAAAGGCCAAAATAAATCAAGGTCAATAGAATCTTGAGGTATGGAAGGCTAATACAGAGTATGATTTGTTAGTAATAACTGAGAGGCGGGGGTGAATCAGTGGCTTCAAAAACTTATCCTTAAACTTAACCACCAATCAATAAATCTCAGATTATTAAGTCCCTACAAGATGCATGCCATGAAATACTAATAATGATTTAACTGTCCATCGGTTTTCCTTTTATGGCCTTATTCTCCTTCATTACCAATAAGCAGTAAAAACTATTTACCGACACTTAGTAAATAAGAAGAGTATACTAATCAATCCAGAAATGCATATGTGAAACGTAAAATAGTAAAGTAATAAACCATACATACATAACACATGGATTTTAACGTGGAAACCCTGTTAAGGAAAAAACCACTAGGACCGGTACCCCAAATTTTCACTCTTCTGAAGTGAGCCCTGTTAGGAGCCAACCCTGTTAAAGGTTACAAACACACTGTCAATAGGATTTAGGAAAATCTTGCTACCATCCTTGAATCAGCCTTCTTCTTAGACTTTCGATAGGTATCGGGCAAGTCCAATGCTACATTCATGAATCAACCTTTTTGGCATTCCTTGGGATGTACCTCAATATATAGAAGACTGTTAAGTCCTGCTCTGTTAAGAGACTTGATGCTTCAATGGTTAAACTGAAACACAATGACTCATTTCTAATACAACTTGAATTGCATATTTTTAGATCTATTTAAGTACATTACGTCTTTGATCAATGTATCAATTCAATTCTTTGTGCTCCACACTTTCTGCTCTGTGATGTTGTGCTTCATTGTTCATCGGTGTCTGTAGAATTCTTTAGCTCTCCTTCAGATTGATTGATCAGGACTGTATGAAGTTATCATTCATCAGTTTCTCTTCAACATCCTCTTTATATTCATCCCCTTCATCCCCTTTCATGTGATATGAAAATGAATTAAGCTTGTCTCTTATATAGACATGATATTCACCATTTCTTGATTCTTGATTCTTGGCGTGAAAAACAATCTAGCCAATCTGATTTAAAGCTTAACTCCTGATTTATCTCATAGTTATCTTCTTGCCAACTGTACAAATCTTCTTTAAATCAATCAATTGATTCTGGTTGAATAAAACAATGAAAACAACCAGTTAAGTCTATCTTTAGCTCTTTCCAGCTAGATATTTTGTCATTTTCTGAACTCTCTGTTTTGTCGGTCAACTCTGTAGTTAGTCATCAGTGACAACTGCCAGTTCCGTCAGTGTGACTCCAGTCGGCTTTGGAATATCCATCCGTTGGGCATCATTGGATTTTTCTCTTCAGGCAACACTGTCTTCTACTCATCGGGTATCACTGTGACTTTGGTTCTTTGCCTTTACCGATGGTGTGCACTCCATCAGTGTTATCTGTCACTTAGTGAATACTTGACTTTTATGCATTGCTGAAAGCATAATATTTGTTCCATTGATTCTCTGAAGTCTTTGGCATTATATACATGACCGTACAGATGATATCAAGTTGACATCAATGACAATACAAACCATTAACTAATTTAATGTCTTGCATTATCTTCAACTTAACATTATTAAACATTCAATCAGTTACATGTCATCAATCTCTCCCTTTGGTATTGATGGAAAAATACTATATTATCATACTATATTATTTCTAATACAATATGAAATACAACAGTTGAGATTCATCAAACTACCAATCATTTTGTTTCTTATAACTGATAAAAATGTCTGACTGTCGGTAAGCTCTGTGTTAGCTTAGATTTGATTCTTGCAGTTCTCTTGCTTTCTACTTGTGATGTGTTGTGTTTTCTTTTTGTGTCAATTTCTCTCTTTGACTATTCTTCTTCTTTGATGTCTCTGTCTCTTGTCAGCAACTCTTCCTATGAATATAATCTCTCCCTTAGGATATACTTTCTTCATGTTGGAGAAATCTGATAATGGATAATCTCTCTTTTTTTTCTCTCTCAGAAGAATGTGATAATATGGATACTTTCTCTCCCTTTGACAACAATGCCAAATAAGTATTTCACAAATATTTGACAACAATGCCAAATAAGTATTTCACAAATATTTGACATTCATGTCAAATAATCATTTCCTTCTATCCATAATATATTCCTTGAATTTCCCTTATCCATTAGCAATACATTAACATGTTTGGTGCTCGATTCTGATATATACCTTTCTGTATATAGATGTAGCTTTGAAGTTTATCTTTTTGCTCGCATCAACATGAATGATATTCTGATAATATATAGGCTGATGTAGCCTTCATTCTCTTACTGACTGGTAGACAAGGGTTTGACCCCTAGTCTCTTTCTCAAGTACTCAAACATATCCTTGGGCAGTGGCTTGGTGAAGATATCAGCTAATTATTATTTTCATTGCACATACTCAAGTATCACCTCTTTTTCTTGAACTTGTTCTCTTAAATAATGATACTTGATTGCAATGTGTTTAGTCTTGGAATGCATGAATGGATTCTTGGAAATGTTTATTGCACTAGTGTTATCACAATAGATAATCATTGGTTCTGAGATCTTCATATGCATACCTTCCAACAACTGTTTAATCCATGCAATATTTGAGCATTTTGCAGCAGCAACAACATATTCTGCTTCTACAGTAGACTAAGAGATGCATCCTTTCTTCTTGCTAATCCATGTAACAAGTTTTTCACCCATAAAGAATGCTCCTCCAGTTGTGCTCTTTCGGTCATCAAGATTTCTAGCCCAATCAACGTCGGTAAACACCTTAAGTTCAAATTTGCCTTCTATTCTATATCATAAGCCAAATTCCTTAGTATTCTTCAGATATCTTAAAATTCTTTTTACAGCAGTCATATGTGATCCCCTGGGGTTAGCAGAAAATCTAGCAACAATTCCTACTGCATGTTCAATATTTGGTCTAGTGTGTACAACATACATGAGTTTTCCAATCATTGATTTGTACAAAGTCTAATTTACCTTTGTTGTCTTGTCTTCCTTTGTTAACTTACATCTAGTAGCCATTGGTGTTCCAACTGGTTTGGAATCTTCCATCTTGAATATTTTCAGGACCTCTTTGATGTATTTGGACTGTGTAATGAAAATACCTTCACTTTGTTGAA
>MU227058.1:2046295-2077509 GCA_018584345.1 Thuja plicata
TTCATGAATCAACCTTTTTGGCACTCCTTGGGATGTACCTCAATATATAGAAGATTGTTAAGTCCTACTCTGTTAAGAGACTTGATGCTTCAATGGTTAAACTGAAACACAATGACCTATTTCTAATACAACTTGAATTGCAGATTTTCAGATCTATTTAAGTACATTACCTCTCTGATCAATGTATCAATTCAATTCTTTGTGCTCCACACTTTCTACTCTATGATGCCATGCTTCACTGTTCGTTGGTGTCTACAGAATTCTTTAGCTCTCCTTTAGCTTGATTGATCAGGACTATATGAAGTTATCCTTGATCATTTTCTCTTCAGCATCCTCTTTCTTTTCATCCCATTTCATGTGATATGGAAATGAATTAATCTTGTCTCTTATATAGACATGATATTCAATGTTTCCTTATTCTTGATTCTTGGCGTGAAAAACAATCCAACCAATCTGATTTAAAGCTGAACTCTTGATTTATCTCGTAGTTATCTTCTTGCCAACTGTACAAATATTCTTTAAATTAATCACTTGACTATGGTTGAATAAAACAATGAAAACAACTAGTTAAGTCTATCTTTACCTCTTGCCAGCTATATATTTTGTCATTTTCTAAACTCTCTGTTCTGTCAGTCAACTCTGCAGTTAGTCATCAGTGACAACTGCCAGTTTTGTTGGTGTGACTCCAGTCAGCTTTGGGATCTCTGTCTATTGGGCATCATTGGATTTTACTCATCGAGAAACACTGTCTTCTACTCATTGGGTATCGCTGTGACTTTGGTTCTTTGCCTTTACCAATGGTGTGCACTCCGTCAGTGTTATCTATCACTTAGTGAATACTTGAATTTTATGCATTGCTGAAAGCATAATATTTGTTCCATTGATTCTCTGAAGTCTTTGGAATTATATACATGACCGTACAGATGATATCAAGTTGACATCAATGATAATACAAACCATTAACCAATTTAATGTCTTGCATTATCTTCAACTTAACATTATCAAATATTCAATCACTTACATGCCATCATGATTAACTGTCATGATTCCTCCATTATGAGGAAATTTCAAATACTTATGGATAGGAGAGGCTATATCTTTCATGGAGGTAAGCCAAGGAACACCAAGTTTGAATTGAAACTAATCAAAAGTTTGGATGACAAAAAAGGTGAAATATAAAGTTGTACCACCATTTTCTATGGGAAAAGTGATAGAACCATGGGTCGGATAATGGAAACTTGTGCAAGTTTGGATCATAACATCATATTTATCATAAAATTCACATTTAAATCATCTATTGAAAAGATGTTCCTCAATTATCAAATTCACCATGGAAGTAGGGTCAATAAGAACACCATGAGAATAAAGATCATTAACCTTTGCAACAATGTAAAGAGGATCATTGGGTGCTTTAATTATCTTACTAGGGTCAAAGGTAATGAAAATCTTAGGTTAGGGTTTTGTTTAAGGCTTTGTTTGATTGATAAGGTTGAAAATATTGTTGGATTCAACACACTTGTCATCATAGTCAACAACATGGGTAGAAGAATAAGGCAAATACTAGGAAGAATCAACATTATTGGCCGAATGAAATGGCAAAGTGTTGGTAAATATTTGAAAATTTTGGTTGGGAGGATTCATATATTTGTTTCTTTTATCATTAAGACCCTTAACATATATAGTATTATAATCAATGAGGTCTTAAATAACATATTTCAAATGGAAACACTTTTCAGTATCATGACCAAGTTGATGATGATATTGACAAAAATCTTTGTGATCAAACTATTTGGGAAAATGTTTATATGTGTCAATTGGTTTAACAGGAGGAAGAATTAACACTTTATTAATAATTAATGTCAACATCACATTATGCAAAGATTCAGAAAGATGAGTAAAATTATGAGAAGGTTTAAAAACATACGGTAAAGAAGCCACATCTTTGGATGTTGTTGCTACTTTCTCATCGACAATGTTGGATGAATTATTAATTTTGATGAAGTTTTTTAGTTTCTAAAACTTGTTATAGGATGTGACATCACTCTTATCAAGAAGATTCACTAGAGTAGTGCTCTCAAACTAACTCACTTGAAGATAATAATTATGAAGCACTACACATAATTGAGTGAAACAAGAAATTTCAGATTGCATAATCTTATCTCTAATGTCTTTTTGTAAATTAGAAATACAAATGTGTCATACATCAATATCAAAACATGATAAGAAATTTGAGGATGCAAATACTTAAATTTACTAATGAAATTAGTCACTTTTTCTTTACTACCTTGTTTACAATGCATTAAATCAGTCAAAGAGATCTTAGGACCAATATTGTTTTGAAATTGTTGGATGAAAGTATTAAAAAGATTTTGAAAGGAGTCAATATAATATGGAGGCAAAGAACAATACCATTGAATGCCCTTATCTTGAAAGGTTCTAGTAAAAAACTTAATCACAAACATATGATCATGAGAGAAATCACTACACAATGTTTGAAATTTTTTAACGTGGGTCAAATGACCGCCTTTACCATTATAAGTCTCAAGATGAGCAATCTCCATGTATTGA
Source organism: Thuja plicata (assembly GCA_018584345.1). Lineage (NCBI taxonomy): Eukaryota > Viridiplantae > Streptophyta > Pinopsida > Cupressales > Cupressaceae > Thuja > Thuja plicata. The sequence continues at coordinate 2,048,864 of MU227058.1, forward strand.
GGAATGACAAAACATATAATATCCAAGAAAAAAGAATACCAATGTCACGATTATGGATGTTGAACTTGGATTTGGTCATAGAGGTAATTTTTTGTTGTAAGGAGGACAAAATTTGAGCCAAGATATTAATAGTAGAATCGATAGAAAGAGTGATAGGAGATATGTGTGAAATGTTTGGAGCATTATGAGAAATGGAAGGAATAATGTAGTATGAAAAAGTAACACTATTATAAGTGGGCATGGAGGGAGGTAAATAAGCACATGGAACACTTGAAGGAATGGCTGAAACAATAGGATTGGGACTGCTAACATGTGTAGGGTTGATATTTTGAGTGGAATTTGTTATGATAGGTGGAGCATAGGTGGATACACTAGGAATGAAGGTAGAGATAGGCATGGAGGTCTCAACACCTGTATTGATAAAAATCTCTAATAGGCTTGACATTTTTATGAATGAGATGAGAGATACTATGCAATATATTAACACCATGTGCATCAATATGAATTATTATCCTCAAACCCTCTATAATGGATATAACCTCAGGATTAGAGTTTTGTTATCCTAACCATTGCTCAAATTTTTAAAAGTCATGAGGAAGTTTTTGAACTTGCATGGGAGGGACTCTTAAGGCCTCATCTTCATCATGTGGAGAGTAGGAAGAGTTCTTCATAATGATAGGATTGATTCCATTAGGAAGCATGGTGGTCTCATCAAGCTTCCTAGGAAAAATAGAGGACTTGGGATCAAATGAACCCATAAGTCTAAAATTTATTGATGTAAATATAGAAGAAAACAACTGAGAGGGGGGGGAGGTGAATTAGTTTTCCCAAAAACTTATACAACTTCACAAAATTTTTAATTTAATCTCAAATCTAAAAAATAAACATGAAAACATGGATCCACAACACATGAAGAACACATAACACCAAGTTTTTTATCGTGGAAAATTGGGTCAAGGGAAAAAAAACATAGTGGGGATGAACCCATAGTATATACTCTTTTAAAATTATTTATACCCTATTAGGAGTATTACAATGTGAATGCACATGCATTTAGGCACATTGCCTAGAGCTCGCTACTCAAAAGAAAAACATGGCTCACTACCTCACAACAATTTAGATTATAACCATCCACAAATCATGAACTGGATAATAACATCTTCAAAATTTCTTGGCCACTTCCATTGAAGCACAATTACAACTTTCTTTTCCATACCAGATCTTTGCCTTCAAAAGATATAATCAATATTCACACATTACTTTTTTATCCACTCATCGTACACACTCACTCACACAAGATACACACAAGAATAAAATTAAATTTATACATATCATCAACCTTGGAAACATCAAAAAGGTAAGCCAAACACTCATCACCAAAACAAAAAATATAATCACTCTCAATTACAATAATAAATGCATACCAAGAACGACATTGGTTGGACCAAAATATTCATTCTTGAACATGATACACTTTCATATATTTCACCTCGATCATTTGCAATATGCTACACCATTAGGTTGTCCAAGAACATGAAGAATATCAGCACACCGACGAAAAATCACCAATTGGGAGCACAATAATCAATGAAAACTAGATACACAAAAAGATAACGATCTATAAACATCCATAAGCAACATGTAATACCAAAACAACATCTACATCAACTCAAATTCTAGAATCATCATCATCATTGTACCACATCTTGGGAACACTAACAATAATGAATGTCAACTCTAAAAGATAGCTTTTAGACCTCCAAATCACAAACCAATTCAATTGAGGATACACATCAATGTCCCAAACATACCATCAAATCCACAAAGAAAAATATTATAATGTGGAGCAATGTGGATCAAAATACAGTCACTTTGTAACCTCTAAACAACTCTAAAAAATTAGTCACAACACAGACAATCATAACTTACTCAAATTTTCATGTGGACCTCTATAGATTGAAATGAATAAACTATAGACAACACATGACACACTCATATATCCAAAAACTTTGATCTTCAATATAAATACTACACTAAACTAACAAACTTATAGAAACAATGTCACAGATAGAGAAATATGTTGACAACAATGACAACACATGTCTCAAATATGTGACAATACATCTCATAGGAACATATTTTCATATTATTCCAACAATATCCACCTTTGACATTAATGACAATATATGATGTGAAAAATAATCAATGTCAAAGAAATCAACATGCCCCCTAAGACTTGGAATACAACTCATTTAACAATATCCTCAAACAAATTTTCACATGAATCTCTCTCTCCCCCATTGACATCAATGAAAAAAAACATATTTGTCAAACACTGAATCTCTCTCCCACATATGAATCGTATAAAATATCAGACTAACTACTCCCCCTGAGTAGTAGCCACTAATCATCAATCCAAACCATAAGATATGTTTGTAAATACACCAGAATGATGCACACCAATGCACCTTAGTTCTGATCAGGAGGGGTGATCACTCCTAGCTTCCCTATGAGATAATCAAAAGTGTATTTAGGAAAGGGCTTCATGAAAATATCCATAATATGTTCCTTAATAGGCACATAATCTGATTTGACTTCTTTCTCATTAACCTTCTCTCTCAAAAAGTGAAACTTTATTGATATATGTTTAGTCTTTGAAAGCAACAGTGGATTCGTAGAAATTATAATTATACTTTAATTGTTGCAATAGATAGCGATAGGTTCATCATACATTACTATGATATCCTTCAACATTTGCTTCATACATACCACCATAGTATAATTGATTGCAACAACAACATATTCCTCCTCTGTAGTAGATTAAGAAGTACAATTTTTCATTTTACTCAACCAATAGAACAATCTTTTTCCCAAGAAAAATGCACCACCATTAGTACTCTTCCTATCATCCAAATTTCCTACCCAATCAACATTAGTAAAAACACTCAAAGTAAAATCACCATTTTTAGGATAGCATAGGCCATAATCAACTATCCCTTTCATATATCTAAATATTCTTTTAACAACAACAACATGAGATTCCTTGGGATCAGCTTGAAATCTAAAAACAATGAAAATTTCACTCATGATATCAGGTCTAGTCTGAGTCAAATATAACAATCCACATATCATGGATCTATATCTGGTCTAATATCCTTAGGAGATTCATCATCTTTAGTCATCTTACATCTAATCACCATAGGATTACTAACTATATTTGAATCTTTCATTCCAAACTTCTTCAACAACTCTTTCACATACTTGGACTAAGATATAAAAATTCCATTTCTGAGTGTGTGATTTGCAACCATGAAATAATTTCATCTCTCCAATCATAGACATCTCAAATTCATTTTGCATTTCATTCATAAACTCTTTGATCAACTTATCATTCCCTCTTAAGATAATATCATCGACAAAGGCTTCAATAATTAGATTGTTAGCGTGATTAATTTTGAAATAAAGATTACTATCAATAGTATCTTTGTTGAATCCAAGCTTCAGTAAATAATTATCCAACCTTCTATACCATCCTCTAGGGACTTTCTTCAGACCATACAAATATCCCTTCAACCGACAAACCATGTTTATTTTCTTAGTCAATGTAAATCCCTTCAGTTTCTCAATGTACACTTCTTCCAATTCACCATTCAGGAACGTTGACTTGACATCCATCTGGGAGACTTTGAAATCCTTATAAGCAGAAAACGTTATTTCAACTTTAATTATTTCCATAGGAGAAAAATTATCCTCAAAATCAATACCTTCCATGTATGAATAACCTTTACAAACAAGTATTTCCTTTTTCCTAATAACTTTACCATCTTCATTCCAAAAGACCAACCTGGATCCTATTACATTTTTTTTCCCTTAGGTCTAGGAACTGTTGGTTCCTGAAAAGGGTTTACACTAAAAAATAGAAACCAATTTAATCATTCAATTACCTATGGAGAAGGCAACTCTAATTCTCAATAATCTTTTGTACTTGGTCCAACTAATAAGGATATCTCAAACCCTTCTGCACTTTTGACTCTACAAAACCTGGGAGGGTGATCCCTTAATGTATTTACAATCTCTACATCACACTTGTAAATAACATCAAAACAAAGCAAATAATCTCATATAAAGGCTTAAAAAAGAGGGAGAATGCTATGAAATGGCTAATTCCCAATGATCCTCTACCAATTGGAGCATGAGATAAAAACATACAACTTATGTAAAATAAATGATACCGCGTGATTTAATAATTTTGCGGTAAGACTCAAATGAATTTGAATACCAAATTGAAAATAAAACCAATATAAGTTGTGATTAGTGCCTTGTTCCATTGGGGACTTGAATTCATAAGAAATAAAATAACATATGACATACTTTCACTATTAGCATAAGATCTAAGAAAATATTGCCTTACAATTATTCTCAATAATAATCCTAACCCAAACTACTTATCAAAATCCCTACACAAACTCTATATATCGGTAATTTTATTCAAGCATTTAATTGACCCATTAGATCAATGCATGAACAATGAAATTACGTACACCACAATAATGTACTGAATGATAAAAATCCTTGATTCATTTCATTCAAAACATATTGGAACTTGTACACTAGAGAGAAATAGATCTAAATTGTATTCTTATTAAATTCAACTACTATCTCTGTCATATAAAAACTTTACAATTCATTTACTCAAGACATTCACAAAAATTGGCATGAAAATCATCTATTTGCTCTGTAAAATGATTTTACAATTTATTCATATTCATCTAGAATCTTACTGGAACTAACACTCTAGACATGCGATTGGGAACCCTTTCTTCTGGCCTTGAATTCCCTTTTATAGCAACAAGGGAGAAAACAAGGTTCAGGCAAAAGAAAACAAATGTCACCAAGTCCATAAGACCGCTTGATTCTTGTTAAAAAAGACCTTTACATAGAAAAAACAAAATTCCTTGTACTTCTCCTACCTTTTATTTGCTGATGAAGATACAAATTGGGGCCTATGGTTTTTGTAAGATCATTCTTGAAAAAGATGACCTCTGCAGAAAACACCAAAATTGTTTTCCAAATTGTCACATCAAACAGTTAGATAGTTAAATGTTTGCCTCTTACTTTTCATTAAAGTACATCTTAACCTATTCAACATATTCTTCATTCATTGGCCAATTAAAACCCATGATTACATAAACCTTTTCTCTGTATGGATTGTATTCGACAACAACCTGGTTGGCCTTCTTCTCAAATGTCTTAAAGAATATGTCAGTGTTGATTATTTTGTCCATGCTATTTTCTAGCACATATGTGTCAAAATATTCACAAATGGAATCAACCTGAGAGTTGATGATCTATTCTACCCACTCCTTCTATATCTGTAATGGATTTACACTTCCACCCTTATCTATAATTCTATGTAGCAAAGTATCATGAATTCTATTAAAAATTATGATCAACTCTCTGATTCTTCTTTAAATGTCCTCAGGAAACATTTGAAACTCCAGAAAAGAGTTCACCAAAAAATGGGCTGGTTGAAGTGCCTAAGGCATGTCAACATGATACTTTGATGCAACAAATATTATCTTGATATCATTGGCCATTTTCATCCATTTTGTGAACAATGGGGCAACAACCTCCTTATCCCTGCCAAATCTTTTAACAACTTTAAATAAAAAAGAATAGAAAGAATGGACACTTTCCAACTTTCTATAAACCTTTTCATTCAAATGAGTTAGCATTGAGACAACAATTTCCTTTTGTTTCATTGTGGACCTCTTCTCTATCTCAACAATTTTCTCCTTCAAATCCTTTATTTTTTTCTAACATTTGATCCTTTGTTGGATCCACAAAGCAAGTAGACTCTTAAATTATTGGTCCTACAGTAGAAATAAGAGGATTAGTATTAGTGGGGGCTTGTGAACTGCCATAGTGGAAATGGTCAGAGGTACATCTGATGCAAAAGGGGTGGATGCAATTTTAGGGTCTACAAGAGACAACTCCAATATTTTTTGTTCCAAGATTTGCACCCTTGTTTGCAACATAATGCACATTTGGTGTTCCTTGTTTTATTCCCAAAAAATATGTTGATACTTACTTTTATATTCTTTCTTTTAAGCTTCCTCCTTCTTAGCAACCACCTGAACAAATTTGGTTGTATCTAAAAGAAAATTTGATGCCTCAACACTAGACGTGTCTCCAACTCTCTTTATAATAAGACCCCTTCCAAAATTGGAATTAATATCTTCAATGTTTGGTTTTCTTACCCCTGGGGACAATGACCAAATGGCTAGAGTGGAAGCAAAACCCTTCAGTGCAAGATTATTTTCCTTTGCAGGACCATATAATACTTTATCTTTCCTTACTGCATCAAAGTAAATTGCATAAACAATGTTCCATTCAGGAAGAATCAAACCCCCTTCTTGATGTAAAATTTTCTTCATTTTTTCAAGGGTGATGGTATTGAACTCTTCCATCATTTTTAAATTTATTTCATCCTCATTCTCTTGGTCAAGATTGTCAGGCTACTGAGCCTTTCTTTCTTCACATCTCCTTTGATACTTATCAATTTTTAATCTCCATACTGTTATGCCCTGCATACCCGTCCCTACATTTTGTGTGCAAAATGTTGGGTCCCCTCTTTTTGCTTTTGGGCTCTTGCCTTGTTGTCTTTGCCTTTGTTTCTTTTGTTTTCTTCTTTGGGTTTTCCTTCCCACAAGGTTTGTTTTCATTTTTGTCTTTCGTGTCTCCAGGACCTGGTCCTGAAGTTGGTTGTTTCCTTTCCAAAGTCAGATTTCAGACTCTGATATTCTCTACCATGATGTCTCCTTCTTGTAAGAAGACATGGTTGTTTGGAATCCCTGGGCTCGGAGTCCGGAGGATCGCCTGTTCCAAAGTTTTCTAGAAAGAGCATAACTTTCTTTTACCTCGGGTATAAATAAGATTTACATGTCACTTTCATAGTTACCGTGATTAAAACACTTAGAGATTTTTAGAGTGATTCCTTGGTGATTTCAGTGCGATTAAGTGTGAATTACTTTGAGCTTAGTGGGTAACTACAAGTCAACTTTTGGAAGTTGTTTGTGAGCATTGGAGGTCAAAGCTGTTGCAGGGTGGTCCTAGTGCCTCCTCTCCTTGCCGTTCTTCAGATTCCCAGGTTGGTTTTCTGGTTCTTGCCCTCACTTTGTTTGTTCTGGTTTCGGTTTTTGGTTTGTTTGCTCTGGTTTTGTGTTTTCTGATGTTTGGTTTTCCACCCGTTGGTGGGTCGGCTCTGCCAGAGGGTCGTCTGCCCTTTGTGCAGCTATAGGATAATGTACATTCTATAAATTTTGTTTTAGCGTAGCTGCTGTACATCATGTTTATTTCATTTTTGCTGTGAATGGTGTATATTTTTGTATATTGTATGTATATATGCTTTGGCCCTCAGCCCTCCTATATTTTATGTATATATGTTTTGTATATCCCTTAGAGCTCATGAGTTCTTCACGCTCTATCATGCATTTTAACCCCATGAGCTCGAGCTCATCGAGACATAGTCACCACAGTTTGAACTTGGCACCTCGCTGGTTTGAACCATGGCAGTTTTCTCTCTCTTCTGTCTCATCGCATTAATGGCAGGATTAATTTCCCATGTATGAGCATTTAAATGTGTCCAGTCTGGCATTCATTTTTCCCTGTATCATCCCACTTGTCCTAATCAATGCCATAAATGTCTTTACACCGCCTGCCATCTTACCACGTGCCAACACACGTCGACCAAAGTATGGCTTGTTGCTAGTCACATCGGCAATAGCTAGTTTGTCTAGACTTCGGACCTCCAGTGGGACCTTATCTTTTGCTTCTCCTTTCCACCTTGTCAGCAAAGCTTCGGAATGCTGAGTCATGTTCCTTCTAGATACTCTGTAACTTTTGATGTATGTACTAATGCTTGTTTGACAGGTGCGTGTTGGTGAAGAATCTCCTGGAGTTATAATTTTATGTTTATATATGTCCTGATGGTTCTCTGGTCTTGCAGGTTGCAAATAGATTGATTGAAAATGTCTGACGATTTTTCCCCTCCTGATAGTCCAGAACTACACACCACCTCTACCCGGGAAGCTATAAAGTCAAAAATTGAAAAGAATGTTAGCGAAGCTGCCTTTAACCTCCAAGTATCTGAAGGATGGAGGTGTTGCGGGGTCCAAGATAGATTCCAAGGTTCAAGAAATAATAGATACGGATCTCGGGACTTGGGCTGAACTACAAAGTTTAATCCAGGCCATTTACAGGTTAAAGGTCAAAGGAGAAAAGATGGCCACTTTCTTAGCTACCTCCGGCATCATAAAGGCCACAAAATTTCCATATGCGGTGCAGTCACAGAACTAATAAGGTAGCTAGTGGTATTATAAAATGCAACCACTCGCTCAGTTATGCTTCTGGATCCCCGACCACTTCAATATCCCACCACAATTGTCACATTGGATGCTCCCACCTTTGCTTTCGGGCTGGGAATTCCTTAGTTCAAAGGGTCTGCCATCATCACCAGGGCCAAATCATTGCAAGAATTTGGTGAGGCCAAAATCATTGCAAGAATTCGGTGATGCCGAAATCATTTCCCAACAATACCTCAACAGTCAGTGGTTGAAGTCTCCAAAGCCAGACTATAAAAGAATGAAGTTGGGAATTCCCCACAGGGATTTCAAGGAGCCCATTCAAGCAGGCATCATATTTTTGTGCAGGATCTTCAGATGGCCCCATGCTTGGGAATTCTCAGCGTGGATGTATTATTTCCTATATTGCATCACAACCCACAACGGGACCTTCAACTAGGCAAAAATTATATCTAACCATGTGGATACACAGATGAGGACCGTCACTCAAAATTCTCAAATTTACATGATATCGTATGTGCTGTGGGCAATAGCATAGCAAAGGCTGACTTTTCAGGGTCTGGGAACAACTGGGGAACTCAGGAATGCTCCAGGACAACTCTCATGATGGGACCATTATCCCCAACTACAGTGGGAGCTCAGCTTCCTGAAATTCTACCAGGTAAATGACGCCTTCATTTACTAGAACATTCTAACACTTACCTGAGATTCTAGGTACCGCCTCTCATAGGCGGCAATGACGCTGGTCAACTCCTATGACCAATATTTTATTCAGTTCCAGCATCACACCTACATCATGGTGACAGGTTTCAATGGGAAGCCCTATCTTCTTCCCCAGTATTGTGGGGATAGAATCATTCTCTTAGAGTTTTACAGGCAGATGAAGGATCTGCATGCCTTCTTCACATTGAAGAAGGTTGTCAATGTCCCATTCCATTTCTCTTGTGGGGATTATGCATGCAGCCTCGCCGCGGCTAGGGAGGCAGACAATGAATTGAAAAGTTTTGGGCTGGTTGAATTCAACCACGTCCAGAGTAATTATGATCCCCGTGGAAAGATTGCCACAACACTACCTCAGGCGTCCCCACTGCATAAGGACGATATTGAAGACTTCTGGGTGCACTACCAGGATAGTTTTGATCTTCGGGCCTGACAACATACAAGGATGAGCAAAGGGCTCATGGAAACACTGGACCTTCAGACTTTCCCAAAGGGTTTCAAAGATGGTGGGCCGCTTGAAGATCCAGCATACAAAGGACAGGTGCTGGATAAATTAGACCTCCCTCTAGTGGATTGGGCCACTTTGGAGGATTTAACGATTGAAGGGGTATGCCACCCCATCATAGAGGCAAGTCACATATAATTTTCTCAGGTGTGCCCCAAGAGCACCCAAAAGAAATCAATGGTCAAGAAGACCATTCCCTCTTGAGCCGGCCCTGGACCTTCTTTGTCTGCCGTGGCTGCTGAAGCAAGTGTAAGTAAATGGAAATAGAAAGAAGGAATTTAGGTGCCCGAGGTGCCTCCTCAAGTTCCCACCCTTTTGATGGCCCAACTACATGAGCGAATGGAGGTGCCAAAGCTGGCCAGCCAACAAATCAGCATGCAAGTATCTACCGGTCTCCCAGTCACTCCAATGGCATCTACTCGCCCAGCAGGGTCCCCTTCGTTGGGAGCGATGATGAGCAGATAGAATTTCACTAAGGTGGAGTCTACCAGCATTTTGGATACCAAGGCTTTGCTCACAAGGAAAAATAAAACAACTATGACCCTCGTACCAAGCACTGCCCTTGGTATGCCCGAGAAGCCCCTAGTGGATGTAATTCAGATTCTCCCAAACTGGAAGATATTTTAGACTCCTATCTGCCACACAATGATTTTGATGATACCTTCTTGGTAGAGGAGTTTTTGCAGATTCGATAGGGTGTCAGTCATGAGGTGGAAGAAATTGAAGCTCAGGATAAAAAAGAAGTCCCTACAGAAAAGGAAATTCCCAGAGAAAAGGCTATTTCAGAGCAAGAGGCTTGGGAAAAAAACCCAAACAGAGCCTGGGCAGGAAAGAATACCGGTCCAGGGGACCGCAGATTTGCCAAGGTAGCCCATAGACAAGAAACCAATGGTTAGAGAACCCAAACCCAAGGGAACAACCGTACCTCCAACCATCATGCTTCAGGTGCCTTTGGTAACTTTGGGTGACCAAGTGCCCCGAAGCACTTTCGGTGAGGTAGTAACAGCGGCTGCCTTGTTAAAATTTGGCCAGCAACCTCACCCACCTCTAGAAGATGTCTAGGTGGAGGAGAATATTGCAATAGATGAGGCCAACAAGGCCCAAGAATAGCATCAGCAAATAGACCAAGAGGTCCCAGATGAGGAAAGCGAAGAGGCTGCTTATACCACTAGGGAAGATGAAGTCCCTGAAAATATAGAGACTGAAACTGGGGAAAGGATCCTGGGTGATGTTGCCGAGGACACCAGCATGGTGGAAAATATCAAGGGATCCGGGGAACAAGAAACAAGAAAAGAACAAGGATAAGGAGAACCAGAACAGGAGTAGGGAGAGGAGCCCAAAGATAACGTACACTCTAGGAATGCGCCGCCGGATTTCAAAAGGGATCCTAATGAACAAATATTGGCAGCAAGGTCATCCCAGCTGCCCCAATGGCTAGTAGAATCTAAGAAAAGGAAAGCCCCAATGGTAATTAGAAGCGCTCCACTCTCGTTGGCCGAGATGATGGCTAGGAATGTTGAGGTAAAGAAGCCCAAGAAGGTGTGGGTTGTCCATACTCTCCGGCCTAACTCAACAGGCAGTACCATTGTGGTTATCACAATACCCCCAATAGATAAAGATGCAGTGGCCATAAGGCCTGAAGACTATAATATAATAGAGGTAGAATTGGGGAAGAGAGAGAAGCAAGGTGAATTGGACTTGCTAAAAGAGGCTACCAAGGCGATAGAGGCCCGATACATAAAGCAGTGCCAGAAGCTACAAGAGGAAAGAGAAAAAAATGCCAATCTCCTCGCACTTCTAGCCGAACTAACATGGCCTTTAGCTAAAGTCCACCCCGGAACCCCCTCTTCCAAATTGCTGCTTGCATAGGGCAATGTGGACTCTCGAAAGCACAAGCAGTGGATGGGTGGGAAGCTAAGAAGGTAACAACAATGAGAGAATTTCTAGCGGCATCCCTCTCGGACCTCTATAGGGTTGATCTCATCCTCAGCCAGTCGAGAAGCTCCCTCTCAGATATGGGAGAAAGACTTAGAGAAATATGAGAAGTGGAAGGCTGGGTTGGAAGAGATCCATAACCTAGGTGAGGAGGTTGCCACAGAGTCTGACATTTTGGGAGAAGAATCATATGATTCCCTCCAGGTCCAGTACTCTAGAATTGCCCTCAAAATTGAGGTTTTCAAGGAACTAGTTAAGACCTTAACAGTTGCCTGATATCCCTTAGGTTTATTCAAGGTATTCGTGGTTGGGGTATCACAAGTTTATCCTTTCACCACCAGAACATGTACCCCGGAGGACTATGTCCTCAGCAAGTTTGATGAGCGGATGGAGTCCCTGTATCTGCTAGCCAAAGAATTTGACCAAGGCAGGTTGTCTAGATTGTCCAAGACCATGATCCGGTCACATGATGCCATCAAAATGGTGGACAAATTCCAGAGCAGGGCCGGAGGGGTTGAGGATGCATTAGAAGTTGTCCACAGCTGGTGGGATAGCATTCAGAGTATAGACAAGGAGAGCATAGGCAAAGTGTTGGAAGCTTTGGAAAAATCATAAAGTAATAAAGTTCTTTGGATCTAGGAGAATCTAACCAGCACCATGTTTTGTATTCTTTATTCTTTTGGAACACAAGTTCTTAGATCCTGGAGCTCTGGATCCCACATTTTTGAATTCTTCACGTGACTCATGTCTCGGTTCCCAAAGCCGACCGGTCACTTTCAGGGTAGTTAATGAAGGTTGTCAGAAGATGGGTAACTGCAACAAGGCACATCAGCTCAACAAGAGGTTTCTGACAGGTGGTCTTCCCAAGGTGCCGCTTCAAAGGTACACCTTGCACATCGGAGATAGGGCACTGCTTTCCCATTTATGAGGCATGTAGCCTCGATCCCTGAGGGATTGGATTTCTTATTTCTTCTCTTGGTTCTCTTCTCGAGGCTGATTCTTCCACTCCACCTTTCTTGTCTTATTCTTCTGACATGTCAGGCCTTTTTTGTCTCAAGGTCTTTTATAGCATGGTGCAGGTAGTACCGGCCACCAGATAATATATTATATTGTAAAGTGTAAAATAAGTTAGGGTTAGGTTTAGGTTTAGGTCAGAGGATGTGTATAAATAATAAGTCTGACCTTATTCCAAGGGTCGGTGAAATTGATAATTTTGCAGTCCATAGTTAATAGCAATTTGGTTTTTCATTTCTGAGTTGCAAAGCTCAATGCTCTTTAGTTTTAAGCTTTCAGTAGTTAAATGCTCCTTGGGAGTTATCATTGTATCACACACCAGTGCTTGCTGGAAATATGTTAATGAAGAAGGAAGGGTTCTCTCAATGATGTTGTTGGCACTCTGTCTTCTGGATTAACAGTATTTTATGCTTTGTGTTCTTCATGTCCTTTGCTTCGATGCTTAAAGTAGATTAACGACCTCCTTTCTTTTGCTACTGATAAAATATGAACTGATGGCTATATATTTCTTCAGTATTTAGTGTAGTGTGTTAGAGCATTATTGATGTTTTGAATGTTTAGCATAACTTTAGGTAGATGAGATACTTCTAACTCTACAATATCTTTTTAAGTTTATTTGCTAAGTGAAATCATGCTTGGAGGAAACCCCACTTACCTAAATCCCCAGAGTGGATGAGTTGAAGATAACCAGCTATCCCCCTCAAACAAAATAGTCACATCTCCCAACTGAGCCCTGCACTGTTGAGACCCAACCCTCACATGCTTGGAGGCCCAGGGAATCTCATTTCCCTGGACAACCTTTATAGGAAAAGTTGGTCGGTACCCCGGTACTCGGTGACAACTTACCTCTGTTGGTGGACCCGGTCATAAAGTCCCGTCAATAGAAACTGGCACTAGAAGGAGGGCATGAATTCATCCCCCTCTCAGAATTCAGATTTTACACCATCTGAGGGTTCCCCAAGCCATAGTTTTAGGAGTCAAGCCTTCAGTAGGATTGGATCATTCTCCCCAGTGAGATTCAAAATAGTCCTTAGATCAGCCCCCAATCCTAGAAGGTTTGTCAAATTAAGGCCCCGTGCTAGAAAGAAACAGACCCCGAAAGTCAAGCCAGCCACCATTGTCTAGGGATCTAGCCTACCGCAAAATACCCAAGCCTCCCAGATGATCCTAGGGATTAGTGTTCAACCTAGTCAAAATTCAACTCCCCCAATGGCTACATATTTCAGAAATACCAGGTCCCCAATGGGAATTTTTTCGGGTGCAACCAACGATTTACCCTCGCACCCAGATAATATTTGTCCATGATATGAGAACCTAGGCTCACAAATTGCAGAGGAACACCTATAGGCATACAAAGATGCCATGAACCAACACCAGATCCAACATGAAGATGTTGTGACTTGGATTTTCCCTCTGTCCCTGGGACAGAGCAAACTGAATTGGTACCTTAACCTCCCTGCCAAATCCATCAACAGTTGGCAGGACATGGAGGATGCCTTCCTGGTGGCCTTCCGCGTACACATGGACCCAGCTTGGTCCCACAGCTAGTTCATTTCCATCAGGAAGGAACCAAACAAAGCCCTTGTAGCATTCAATCACTGGTTCCAATGCGCCTTGAAGTGGTGCACGAGCCCCTTCATCCCATCTACAAAAGTGACTATCCAGACCTATCTCAACATGATGGACCCCTTCATTGCCACTCTCCTCTAGAGAACTACCACCCTGGGTGACCGGGATACTTTGGTAAAAGTTTACAACCTAGCCTTAGAGCTTTCCTGCGGCCTCAACAAATCCTCGGGTGAGATTGGGCGGAGTACGCTATTCAACATGATCCCTGACGAAACTCCTTACGTTGGGGGATATAACCCCAATCTGGAAATGGGTGCCCCCACGATGGCTATGAATCCCCTACCACCGCCAATAGATCAGCAGGCCTAGTACATATATCCATCATAGACTCAGACAATACCGGGTCTGGAGTATTTTCCTTGGAACCAGCCACAATAGACACCACAACCACAGACACAACCATCCAGAGTGCCCTTCTTCCAGTCGCCCATGGTTGGGGGATTTCCTCCCTCGACTCTAACAAATACTGCTGCTTTCCCAGGGAACCAACAACAACAACCATCACATTGTGATGTGAACACTCAGTTGACCACCGAGGTTGAATCCCTCCAGCGAATGTTGTCCACCCTGACTGTGGACATGGGTCAACTGAAGGCAGGGTCTTATGCACCCTAGAACTCCAATTCCCAGAGAGGGAATATTTTCTTCGGCCAATGAGACAATAATGTCGGGGGAGAAATTTTAACAATGGGCCTCAACCCAACCAACAACAATGGAACAACAAAACAAATACTGGAGGTCCACCTCTGAACCAAAATGCCAATCAGAGTGGTGCTAGACCATCCCATTTCATGCCAGTCACAGACTTCCAGCCCATGACCAATTGGTGTAGATTGCATGACACAAGCTCCCACAATGAGGTAAATTGTGCCACGCTGGAGAAGGTCATCATGATTTCTCAGTTGGACAGACAACAAGCATCTGATCCTACTCCCCTAGAGCCTCCTATGCAAGAGCCCACTCATGGTGCATTCACTTGTGAGACCATCTTCTTCAGAACCACTAGAGAAGATGAAGAAGAATCCAAACTGCAAAGATTCTTTGATGAGTCAATTCCAGCCTTTGAGGCCGATGCCTTCACCAACCCATGAGCTCCCTACAACACTCAGAGCCAGGCTAGTAAAGGACCAGTTTACATGCTAACACATTCTACATACACTCCTCCCTAGGACAATATGACTAATTGACCTGTCCCTCCAAAAGGTTCTAGCTCTAACCAAGAAAAGCACCCGGTCGAGGGAAGCCACCAATTCCTGGGAGGGAGGTTTGACATCACGAAGGTGTTAGAACAAACCACCACCTCCATGAGCTTGATGGAGGTTTCACTAAACTATTCTGAGTAGAAGAAGTCTCTTCTGAAGCTCTTGGAAAACTCGGAAGCTGTTAGTCATCCACCCAAGACCATCTCTTTTGAGGACGCCAATGCGGTCATCTTACAGGGAAATACTAAAGATCCTCCATTCCTACTAGGCCTAAACATACAAGGCAAAAACATACACAACTGCCTAGTATATTTCGGGGCTTTGGGCAACATCATGCCCCTATCCATATGCCAGAATCTCGAATGCAGTAATCCAACTGGATAAAACTATTGTGAAAATGGTGGGTGAATTGAAGAATATTCGGATATAGCTCATCCAGGATCCCAGAATAGCCAGCATAATCGATATCCAGGTGGTGGACATCCTAGAGAATTATGGGATGTTGTTAAGTTAGAATTGGTCTAAGTCCCTGAATGGTTACTTTTTGACCGACTTCTCCCACTTATGGCTCCCTTGGGAAGGAGAATCAAATAAGATCCAGGTTGAAAGTAAGCCCCAAATGAAATAGGCCCTCACTGAAGTTAGAAGGGTTAACGAGGTCTTATTCTCTGAGACTTCTCACGGGGTGTACTAACCCCTCAAAATCTTAACATTCAATTTCAAACCCAGGGAGGATCACATAGTTCTACAAAGAACCCAGGACCTAGAAGAAAAATTGAGGGTTGAGGTTAACTCTCAGGGTGCCACAACGACCCCCACTACACTCTTGTCTGACACTTGGTGCTGGGTACATTACCAAAAGAACTCAGAGCTAGAGTGTGAGCCTTATCTTTCCATTGCTACCTGACACATTAACGCCCTCCGGAGCAAAGAGTATGCAGCTGATTCCCCATAGCCCACTATTCCTACTAGAAGCACTTCTTCGGTGCCATTTCTCTAGGGATCTCAACCCCAAATCCCTCCAGAGGTAAACCTCACCCACATACCATCAGCGTAGGAGGAAACTCCTCCCAAGTCTCCCAAAGATAATCCAAAGACCGCTCCATATCCCCAGCTCCAGATGATAAATGGTGATTTGTGGACCCTTAAGTTTGATGGGTCCCAATCCAAACAGGGCTGTTGGGCCAGAGTAGAATTAATCAACTCGCGGGGGAAATCTTTCCTTGCATCCTATAGGCTGTAGTTTAACTGCATAAATAATGTCATAGAGTACAAGGCCTTGGTCATTGGACTCCTATTTTCATTAAGGAAGGGAATCACTCATCTATAGGCCTTGGGTCATTCAGAGTTGATTGTCAAACAGGTCCAGAGTCAATACATGTGTCATGATAAGAGGCTGGCTGCATACCGCAATTGGGTATGGAGCCTTATTGAAGATTTTGATGCCTTTGGCATTGATCTTATTCCCTGGTGATGAAAATATGTCCCAGATGCCCTTGCTATTTCTACCAGCACACTTGAGCCCATGACCGGCTCACGACTCTGGAGATTTTTTGTTGAGATGATCCCCACCCCGTCTATTCTAGATAATGTCACCCACTTTCAAGTTTTTGAAGACGATCAACATATCTGGCCTTCATGGCCAATGTTCGTGTCTTCAAGGACCAGATAGTGGAGGAATGAGATCATGATGACACTGGACAGGGTGATGAAGATGATGGTATCATGGACCTACCAACAAACACCATCCCAAAGGGGATGGTTGCACTTGAACAAATCTTCAACTTAGACCCTCGGGGCCAGGAAAAGATATCATCCTCCTTTGAGGGAGGAAAATTTGAGAAACTGAACATCGGCTAGCCCAGTGAGGAGAAAATGGTACACATTGGTACCTCCTACTCCCCTGAGGAGAAGGAGAAGACTCTCGCAGTTCTCTGAGAATACATAGATGTGATTGCATGGGGGTATGAGGATTTGAAGAGATACGACACATCCATTATGACTCATACCAGCCCACTCAAACCTGATGCTAAATATTTCTAGAAAAATAAATTACCCATCAACCCATTGATCAAGCCTCTGATTCGTTAGGAGGTGCAAAAACTGTTCTCAGCCCGGATAATCTTTCCAATCTGGCATACTACGTGGGTTGCCAACCTGGTCCCTGTGAGAAAGAAGAGTGGTGAAATTCACCTTTGCGTGGATTTCTAAAATTTTAATAGGGCCTCCAAGAAAGATAATCACCCTCTCCCCTTGTTGGATGAGGTGTTGCAGATAGTGAATGGATCCCAAATGATGTCTTTCTTAGACGGGTACTCTAGTTATAACCAAGTCATGGTTAAATACGAGGATAGAGACAAAACGACATTCACCACCAAGTGGGGAACATTTTCATATTGGAGGATGCCCTTTGGCTTGATTAACGCAGGGGCCACATTTCAGAAGGCCATGGACATTACGTTTGAGGGCCTTGTGAATCGGTGCATAATCATCTACATGGATGATTTGACCGTCTTTTCCTAGGACAGGCGTGATCATTCCACCCACCTCACCTAGATTTGCGAGAGATGTTTCCGGTATGGAATATCCCTCAACCCCAAGAAGTGCATATTAAGGGTCACTAAAGGGAAGTTGCTCAGGCATATTGTCTCCAAGAAGGGTATATCCATCGACCCTGAGAGAGTTGAAGCGCTGCTAAACCTGCAAATGCCTGGCAGCAAGAAAGAGATGCAATCTTTCTTCAGAAAGATCAACTTTGTCTAGCGGTTCATCACTGGATTCGCCAAAATTGTGAAGCCACTCAACGAGATGATGAAGAAAGATACCAAAATTGAGTGGAGTCCTGAAGCAAAGTGGGTGTTCACCCAGATTAAATAGACAATAGCGGAGGCACCAGTTCTAGCTAGTCCAAACTACTCCCTCCCTTTCTACATTTACTCCTTTGCTTTACCGCATTTTGTCATGACAGTATTGACCCAAAAGGTCAAAGGGGAAGAATGACCAATAGCTTTTATGAGCTCCCCTTTCAAGAATGCCAAATTTTGGTATTCATCATTGGAAAAGCAAGCCTTTTCTCTTGTTTGCGTCGTGAAGAAATTTTGGCATTACATTCTCTGGAGCAAGGTGCATGCTATCATCCCGGACTAGGCTGTAAAGTCTTTGCTGATGCAGAGTGAATTGGGTGAAAGATGGGGGAAATGGATGGCCTTCCTCTAGGAATATGATCTAGAAATTCAACCCATGAAGATAGTCTGAGGTCAGGGACTAAGCAGAGCGATGGCAGAAGAGACTCCCCACATCGAATGCCAAACATACACAGTGGAGTCTATCACTCAAGACCCATGGTACATAGATCTGGTGTACTTGTTGTTAAATAATAGATGTCTAGAGGGGTTGCCTCCCAACAAATGTCACACCCTACAGTTGAAAAGTGCACATTTCATGATCAAAAACTCCACGCTTTACCGCATGAATTATGAGGGAGTGTACCTCCGGTGCATCGATAGGATCCAAGATGCAAAAATGATTAGGGGATTCCATGGGTAGTTTGGAACCGGGCATGGCTCAGCCGACACCACCATCCATTAGATCCTTCAGGCTAGATATTATTGGCCCTGTATCTTTAAAGATGTCTACACTCACGTCCGGAAGTGCCATACTTGCCAAACTGTGACACATCATGAGCGTAACCCGGCTATGCCTTTGTAGCCCCTTTTTGAGGCTAGACCTTTTTCCCAATGGGCATTTGACTTTATCAGGAAAATAAAACCTAACTTGTCTGCCAACCACCAATACATCCTAAATGCAGCTGATTACTACACTCGGTGGTCTGAGGCCATACCTTGTAAAAGAAACACAGTAGACGTAGTTATCAAATTCCTAAAAGAAAACATCGTCACAAGATTTGGGATGCCCTTCGCTATAGTATGTGACAATGGTCTGGCATTTTCTTCAGCACAACTACTTGAGTGGACCTATGACCCGAAGATCACTCTGAAGTTCTCCAACAATTATTACCCCCAGGGGAATGGTGTTGCTGAATCAACTAACAAAAAATTGCTTGAAGTGATCAAAGACCTGTTAGAATAGAATCCTCGGGATTGGCACCAAAATCTTAGATTCACCCTCTGGGTGGATAAAATTTGAATTAAGGCCACCCTAGGAACATCCCCATTCCACCTGGTTTATGGCCAGAACCCAGTGTTCCCCATTAACTTACAGATCCCAGTTTTACAGTTCATGCAGGAATTCAACAATTGGGAAAACATCGTGGAGGTTAGGCTCCTGAATCTGGTGTGGATGGAAGAACAACAAGATGCAACCCTTGAACACTTTGTGCATCACCAACCAGTGGTAAAATAATGGTTTGATCGAAGAGCCCAATACAAGGCCTTTTAGATTTCATACTTGGTCATTTTGTGGGATAAAGCCCGAGAAAAGAAAGGAAAGCACACCAAATTCCAACGGCTCTAGCTCAGACCATACTTGATATCAAAGATCTATGGGGAAAATATCTATTGCCTTAGTACCATGACTGGAGAACCCGTCCCATTGCCTGTCACCGGATAGTTTCTCAAACATTACTTTGAATAAGATAGGTTTGCCCACAGTTGTATTATATATAAATCTTCCCGCTTGTAAATATTTCTTTCCTGGTGTCGCCATTTAGGGTGCCTTATTTTGTAAGTAGTTTTGTTGGCTGTCCTCCGGGACCACCCCTTTTCTTTTGTCTCACTTTTGGTTTTGTTCTGTGTTCTTTTTCAGGATTCCAGTGTTTTGCTCCCCTTTTGTAGGCTAGTATGCTTCGCATAACATCTAGTCTCTGGGATGGTGCCTTCTGCATTTGCATTGAACTTAGAACCTATTGTTAGCATGGTGGAATTGGTCTGGTCTCTAGAGTCATTTTGCAAGTTTGGTGGTAAACTATGAGTACTCTCCATCGGATTTATCCTCGGAAGTCCGATAATCAATTAAATCAAAATTAAAGGAAACCAATAATTTGACACACCGAGGGTAGATTGGTCACACTGGTTGGTTGACCAAAGTCTGAACTTTTAAGATTCTTTCTGGGTCTAGAGTTTTCCTTTCCCATTCAGAAAATTAAGGTGGATGGAGGGGTGAAAGAAGTACCACCGTTAAATTTAGCTAAGCTTAAGCTTGATGGTGAAAGAAGTACCGCCCTCCCACCCATAAGAGAATAAAATTACAAGGAAAGGAAAAGATGGGATGAAACTCTAGTATCCGGGAGAAATGAGCAAACTTGATGACTTTGGGTTGATATATTTAGTGCCTCTTCTGTGCTTCTCCCAGAGGTCATCAGCTTGATTTCCTTCCAAAGCACACACTTCACAACTGATGAAAGACCATGGATTGAATCTTGTATGGCCATATTTTCTCAGACACTTCACGCCTTGCAAATAGGATGCTCTGAGTAATGATTAGTTCTGGTTTTGCTAACCAAAGATTTTGTGGTTCTCAAATGCACGAAGGCATTCATCCCAGATAGTCACCATTTTTATGCCCTACATACCCGTCCCTACATTTTGTGTGCAAAATGTTGGGTCCCCTCTTTTTTCTTTTGGGCTCTTGCCTTATTTTCTTTGCCTTTGTTTCTTTTGTTTTCTTCTCCATGTTTTCCTTCCCGTGAGGTTTATTTTCATTTTTGTCTTTCATGTCTCCGAGACCCAGTCCTGGAGTTGATTGTTTCCTTTCCAGAGCTAGATTCTAAACTCTGGGATTCTCCACCATGATGTCTCCTTCTCGTAAGAAGACATGGTTGTTTGAAATCCCCGGGCTTGGAGTGTGGAGGATCGCCTATTCTGAAGTTTGACAGAAAGAGGATAACTTGCTTTTACCTTGGGTATAAATAAGATTTACATGTCACTTTCATAGTTACCGTGATTAAAACACTTAGAGATTTTCAGAGCGATTCCTTGGCAATTTTAGTGTGATTAAGTGTGAATTACTCTGAGCTTAGTGGGTAACTATGAGTCAACTTTCAGTAGCTATTCGTGAGCATTGGAGGTTGAAGATGTTGCAGAGTGGTCCTAGTGCCTCCTCTCCTTGCCGTTCTTCAGATTCCCAGGTTGGTTTTCTAGTTCTTGCCCTCGCTTTGTTTGTTCTGGTTTCAGTTTTTGGTTTTTTTTTCTCTAGTTTTGTTTTTTCTATTGTTTGGTTTGCCACCCGTTGGTGGGTTGGCTCTGCTAGAGGGTTGTCCGCCCTTTGTGCAGCTGTAGGATAATGTACATTCTATATTTTGTTTTAGGGTAGCTACTATACATCGTGTTTATTTCATTTTTGCTGTGAATGGTGTATATTTTGTATATTGCATGTATATATGCTTTAGCCCTTGGCCCTCCTGTATTTTATGTATATATGTTCTATATATCCCTCAGAGCTCATGAGTTCTTCGTGCTCTATCATGCATTTTCACCCCATGAGGTTGAGCTCATGAAGACAGAGTCACCATGGTTCGAACTCGACACCTCATTGGTTCAAACCATGGTGGTTTTCTCTCTCTTTTATGTCATCACATTAATGACAGGATTAATTTCCCATGTATGCGCATTTAAATGTGTCTAGTCTGGCATTCATTTTGCCTCGTATCGGCCCACTTGTCCTAATCAATGCCATAAATGTCTTTATGCCACCTGCCATCTTACCACGTGCCAACGCATGTCGACCAAGGTATGGCTTGTTGCCAGTCACATCGGAAACGGCTAGTTTGTCCAGAATCTAGACCTCCAGTGGGCCTTGTCTTCTGCTTCTCCTTGCCACCTTGTCAGCAAAGCTCCAGAATGCTGAGTCATGTTCCTTCTAGATACTCTGGAACTTTTGATGTATGTACTAACACTTGTTTGACAGGTGTGTGTTGGTGAAGAATCTCCCAGAGTTATAATTTTATGTTTATATATGTCCTGATGGTTCTCCGGTCTTGCAGATTGCAGATAGATTGATTGAAAATGTCTAACAACTTTGCCCCTCTTGATAGTCTGTAACTACCCACTACCTCTACCTGGGCAGCTACAAAGTCAAAAATTAAAATAATGTTAGTGAAGCTAACTTTAACCTCCAAGTATCCAAAGGATGGAGGTGTTGCAGGGTCCAAGATAGACTCCAAGGTTCAAGAAATAACAAATACGGATCCCAGGACTTGGGCCAAACTACAAAGTTTAATCCAGGCCATTTATAGGTTAAAGGCCGAAGGAGACAAGATGGCCACTTGCTTACCTACCTCAGACATCATAAAGGCTGTGAACTTTCCATGTGCGGTGCAGTCACCAGAACTAATAAGACAGCTAGCGGTATTATACAATGCAGCCACTCGCTCAGTTCTGCTTCCGGATCCCCGAACACTTCTATATCCCACCACAATTGTCACATTGGACGCTCCCACCTTTGCTTCCGAGCTAGGAATTTCTTAGTTCAAAGGGTTTTCCATCATCACCAGGGCCAAATCATTGCAAGAATTTGGTGAGGCCAAAATTATTTCCCAGAAATACCTCAACAGTCAGTGGTTGAAGTCTCCAAAGTGAGACTATAAAAGAATGAAGTTGGAAATTCCCCACGGGGATTTCAAGGAGCCCATTCAAGTGGGCATCATATTTTTGTGTAGGATCTTTGGATGGCCCCATGCCAGGGAATTCTCGGCATGGATTTATTATTTCCTGTATTGCATCACAATCGACAACAGGACCTTCAACTGGGTGACAATTATATCTAACCATGTGGATACACAGACGAGGACCGTCACTCAAAATTCTCAATTTTACATGACATCGTATGTGCTGTGGGAAATAGCACAACAAAGGCTGGATTTTTAGGGTCTGGGAACAATCGGGGAACTTAGGAACGGTCTAGGACAAGTCACGCCATGGGACCATTATCCCAAACTGCAGTGGGAGCTTAGCTTCTTGAACTTCTGCCAAGTAAATAATGCCTTCATTTACCAGAACATTCTAACACTTACCTGAGATTCCAGGTACCGCCTCTCACAGGTGGCAATGACACTGGTCAACTCCTACAAAAAATATTTTATTCAGTTCCGACATCACACCTACATTAGGGTGACAGGCTTCAATGGGAAGCCCTATCTTCTTCCCCAATATTGTTGGGATAGAATCATTCTATTAGATTTTTGCAGGCAGATGATGAATCTGCACGCCTTCTTCACATTGAAGAAGGTCATCAATGTCCCATTCCCTTTCTCTTGTGGGGATTACACATGCAGCCTCACCGTAGCTTGGGAGGCAGACAATGAATTGAAAAGTTTTGGGCTGGTTGAATTCAACCACGCCCGGAGTAATTATGATCCCCGTGGCAAGATTTCCACAGCACTACCTCAGGTTTCCCCACCGCATAAGGAGGATATTGAATACTTCTAGGTGGAGTGCCATGATAGTTTTGATCTCTGGGCCTGACAACTTACAAGGATGAGAAAAGGGCTCATGGAAACACTGGACCTTTGGACTTTCCCAAAGGGTTTCAAAGACGATGGGCCGCTAGAAGATCTAGCATACAAAGGATAGTGGCTGGATAAATTAGATCTCCCTCCAGTTGATTGGGCCACTCTGAAGGATTTAACGATTGAAGGGGTATGCCAACCCATCATAGAGGCAAGTCACAGATACTTTGCCAAGGTGTGCCCCAAGAACACCCAAAAGAAATCAACAGTCAAGAAGACCATTCCCTCTTCAGCCAGAGCCAGACCTTCTTCGTCCGCCGCGACTGCTGAAGTAAGTGTAAGTAAAGGGAAAGAGAAAGAAGGATTTTAGGTGCCTGAGGTGCCTCCTCAGGTTCCCACCCTTTTGATGGCCCAACTACATGAGTGAATGGAGGCGACAAAGCTGGCCAACCAACAAATCAACATGCAAGTATCTGTCGGTCTCCCAGTCACTCCAATGACATCTACTCGCCCAGCGGGGTCCCCTTCATTGGCAGTGATGTTGAGCAGACAAAATTTTGCTGAGGTGGAGTCTACCAACATTTTGGATACCGGGGCTTCACTCACAAGGAAAAAGAAAACAATTGTGACCCCCGTACCAAGCGCTTCCCTTGGTATGCCTGAGAAGCCCCTAGTGGATGTAAGTTCAAATTCTACCTAATTGGAAGATATTTTAGAGTCCTCTCCGCCACACATTGATTTTGATGATACCTTCTTGGAAGAGGAGCTTCTGGAGATTTGGCAGGGTGTCAGTCATGCGGTGGAAGAAATTGAAGCTCAGGATTAAAAATAATTCCCTGTAGAAAAGTAAATTCCCACATAAAAGGATATATCAGAGCAAGAGGCTCGAGAAAAAACCCAAACAGACCCTGGGCAGGAAAGAATACCGGTCCAGGGGACCACAGATTTCCCAAGGCAGCCCACAAATGAGCAACTGATGGTCAGAGAACCCAGACCCAAGGGAAAAACCGTACCTCCAACCATCACACTTCATTTTCCTTTGGTAACTTCAGGTGACCAAGTGCCCCGAAGCACTTTCGGTGAGGTAGTAATAGCGGCCACCTTGTTAAACTTTGGCCAGCAACCTCACCCACCTCTAGAAGATGTCTAGGTGGAGGAGAATATTATAGTAGATGAGGCCAACAAGGCCCAAGAACAGTAGCAACAAATGGACCAAGAGGTCCCAGATGAGGAAAGCAAAGAGGTTGCTGATACCACCAGGGAAGATGAAGTCCCTGAAAATACAGAGACTGAAACTGGGGAAAGGATCCTGGGTGATATTTCTGAGGACGCTAGCATGGTAGAAAATATCAAGTGTTCTGGGGAACAAGAAGAAAGAAAAGAACAAGGACAAGGAGAACCAGAAGAAGAGCAGGGAGAGGAGCCCGAAGATAACATACACTCTGGGAATGCGTCGCCAGATTCTGAAAGGGATCCTAATGAAAAAATTTGGCAGCAAGGCCATCCCAACCACCCCAATGGCTAGTAGAATCTAAGAAAAGGAAAGCCCTGGTGGTGACCACAAGTTCTCCACTCTTGTTGGCCAAGATGATGGCTAGGAATGCCGAGGTAAAGAATCCCAAGAAGGTGCAGGTTGTTTATACTCTCTAGACTAAACCAGCAGGCAGTACCGTTGTGGTTATTGCAACACCCCCAACAAATATAGATGTAGCAGCCGTAAGGCCTGAAGACTACAATATAACAAAGGTAGAATTGGGGAAGAGAGACAAGAAAGACAAATTGGACTTGCTGAAAGAGGCTACCAAGGCGATAGAGGCCTGATACATAAAGGAGGGCCAGAAGCTGCAAGAGGAAAGAGAAAAAAATGCCAATCTCCTCGCACTTCTGGCCAAACTAACATGGCCTTTAGCCGAAGTCCACCCTGAAACCCCTTCTTCTGGATTGCCACTTGCACAAGGCGATGTGGACTCTTTATGCATAATGAAAAAGAAAGTGCAAGCAGTGGATGGGTGGGCAGCCGAGCAAGTAACAATAATGAGATAATTTCTAGCGGCGTCCCTCTCGAACCTCTACAGGGTTGATCTCATCCTCATCCAGGTGAGAAGCTCCACTCAGATATGGGAGCAAGAATTAGAGAAATATGAGAAGTGGAAGGCCGGGTTGGAAGAGATCCGCAACCTAGGCGAGGAGGTTGCCACAAAGTCTGGCATTTTGGGAGAAGAATCATATGATTCCCTCCAGGTCCAGTACTCCAGACTTGCCCTCAAAATTGAGGTTTTCAAGGAATTGGTTAAGACCTTAAAAGAGAAGCTTACAATTGCCTGATATCCCTTTGGTTTATTCAAGGCATCCATGGTTGGGGTATCACAAGTTGATCCATTCACCACCAGAACATGTACCCTAGAGGACTATGTCCTCAATAAGTTCGATGAGTGGATGGAGTCACTGTATTCGCCAGCCAGAGAATTTGACCAAGGAAGGTTGTCTAGATTGTCCAAGACCATGATCCAGTCACATGATGCGATCAAAATGGTGGATGAATTCTGGAGCGGGGCCAGAGAGGTTGAGGATGTGTTGGAAGCTATTCCTAGCTGGTGGGATAACATCCAGAGTATAGACGAGGAGAGAATAGGCCAAGTATTGGAAGCTTGGGAAAAATCATAAAGTAATAATTTCTCTAGATTTGGGAGAATCTAACTAGCACCATGTTTTGTATTCTTTATTCTTTTGGAATACAAGTTCCCGGATCACGGAGCTCCAGATCCCACATTTTTGAATTCTTCACGTGATTCGTGTCTTGGTTCCCAAAGCCAACCGGTCACTTTTAGGGCAGTTAATGAAGGTTTTCAAAAGATGGGTAACTGCAACAAGGCATGTCATCTTGACAAGAGGTTTCTAACAGGTGGTCTTCCCAAGGCACCGCTTCAAAGGTACACCTGGCGCATTGGAGACAGGGTGTCACTTTCCCATTTATGAGGCATGTAGCCTCGATTCCCAGGTGATCAAATTTCTTATTTCTTCTCTCGGATCTCCTCTCAAGGCCAATTCTTCCACTCCACCTTTCTTGTCTTATTCTTCTGACATGTCAGGCCTTTTCTGTCTTGAGGTCTTTTATAGCATGGTGCAGGTAGTATTGGCCACCAGATAATATATTATATTGTAAAGTGTAAAATAAGTTAGTTTTAGGTTTAGGTCAGAGGGTGTGTATAAATAATAAGTCTGACCTCATTCCAAGGGTTGGCAAAATTGATGATTTTGCAGTCCATAGTTAATAGCAATCTTGTTTTTCATTTATGAGTTGCAGAGCTCAATGCTCTTTAGTTTTAAGCTTTCAGTAGTTAAATGCTCCTTGGGAGTTATCATTGTATCACACACCAGTGCTTGCTGGAAAGATGTTAATGAAGAAGGAAGGGATCTCTCAATGATGTTGTTGGCACTCTGTCTTCTGGTATTTTATGCTTTGTGTTCTTCATGTCCTTTGCTCCAATGCTTAAAGTAGATTAACGACCTCCTTTCTTTTTCTACTGATAAAATATGAACTGATGGCTGTATATTTCTTTGGTATTTAGTGTAGTGTGTTGGAGCATTATTGATATTTTGAATGTTTAGCATAACTATAGGTAGATGAGATACTTCTAAATCTGTAATATCTTTTTAAGTTTATTTGTTAAGTGAAATCATGCTTAGAGGAAACCCCACTTACCTGAATCCTCAGAGTGGATGAAGTGAAGATAACTAGCTATCCCCCTCAAACAAAATAGTCACATCTCCCAACCGAGCACCACACGGTCGAGACCTTACCCTCACGTGCTTGGAGGCCCAGGGAATCTCATTTCCCCAGAAAAACTTTATAGGTGAAGTTGGTCGATACCCCAGTACCCGGTGACAACTTACCTCTATTGGCGGACCCGGTCACAAAGTCCCATAAACACATACCAATTGCAAGAAGGCTCAACTTTTCACAAAACTCCCATCTTTCAAAAATTCCTAACATGCCTCCTTTCTATCATCTCTGAAGACTCTACCTTGGATATCTAGTGAAGTGAATTCAAACTCAAGTGGTTGAGTTACTGTAGGAAATCCTACCTACAATTCTTTGTCAGTAATAATGATAACATCATCATCATCATCACTCTCCTTTGTATCTTCTTCCTTAGTCTGTATCTCAAACTTCACTTCTGATTTCTCCTTTCCCTTTTTAACTAGAGGTGATGGAGGTGGTGAGGAGGCTCACATTTGTTCATCCTTAACATCAATTATTTTCACTCCTTTAGAAGGTTTGGGTTGAGGCATATGAGGTTTTTCATACTTCATTGTTTTCTTTCCTTTTCTCCTCCTCTCCTCATCACTATCACTACCACTAACAACTTCACCTCTGAACCTCTTATATATATTTTCATTTTTTATAGGAATAGGCTAAGAAATTTCCTCAAATTTCCCATCTTTTGAATGTGGTGTTGGAAATGATTCTCTTGAAGGATTTAGTCTTGTTTATTATCTTCTTGTTTGTCCTTGTCAAACACATTTATGATTAGATCTTTTGGGAAGTTGAAAACATGAGTTAATAAAGACCCCTTAATCCTTTCCCTAAACATATTGTAAAACTCCTTAGGATCACTGTGTCTCACAGTGCAGACCCCCAAGTGATAAGGAGTAAACATTTTTTCAAGGTAAAACCATCCTCCTTTAGTTATCATAAAATAGGGAATGATGGTGTTATCAGATAAAATAGTACACTTAACCCCTTCTGTTAGGAATAAGGTGTCTCAACCTTGGATAATTCCTATTCTTATTATTTGTTTTGTAAAATGTATTTTCTTGCAAATAATGTAATTAAGTATGAGTGTACATGTCTAGTTGGCATGTTGATGTGT
>MU227058.1:2082421-2093409 GCA_018584345.1 Thuja plicata
TCTTGCAAATAATGTAATTAAGTGTGAGTGTACATGTCTAGTTGGCATGTTGATGTGTCACTCCACTTGATGTGTCGACATCTTGAATTGTGTGTAAGGAGATCATGGCTGAAACAGTTATGACAGAGTCCTATGACACGTAAGAGCTATTTCTAGGAGATTTCAATGATAGGTGAAGACATGCAAGACATGTGGCAACTGATAAAGTTGAGTACTTTAGGGTTCCTATTTTCTCAGAGAATGGTAAAACCCTAATACGACTATCCTTAGAAGTTGCCCTAAAAAGGAAGGTGCATGATATAAGTTTTTTTAGGGTTACAAAAGGAATATGAAAAGAGTGTAGTGTTGGTATAATCTGGTGCTACTGGATTTTTCTTAGAGTGTCGATTGTCTCCTGAAAGAACTTGCATTGCAAGTGTGTTGTAACCGTTGTGTTGAAGATAATACATTGTGCAGGTTTTGGAGTGCTGGGGTTTTTTACCGAAAGGTTTTCCCCAGGGTAAATCATTGTGTCATTCTCTATTTTTTGCATGCATGGTATGTGGCTGCAATATCATTGTTAAATTAGTTAATGAATCTTAAATTGTAAGGATTTAAAATAATTTGCACAATACTTTCCTATAGAGATTAGTGTAGGAAGCTATTTTCGCACCTGAGTTTCCTTACACCTTCGAGATAATTTATTCTCTTGAATACAAATAATACTCCATATAACTCAAAAAATCCCAACTTTAAAGGTATATTGTATGGAAACACATGTGGTTTTCCATCAAACCATAAAATATTAGAACTGTACTAACAAAATAGGGAATTACATCACCCCAATTATGCTCAATCTTCAAATTAGAGACCCTCTCCTATGGCCTTAAGAAATCATGTAACTACACTGGGATCCTAGGAGGATTAACTATCAATCTAGCCCTTAATTTTGAAACAAAGCAATTTTCAAACAATACATAACTAGATTCCTCCCTATCCCATGATAAAATTGTGCTACAAACCTGCACTATCATTTCTTCACCATCAACTATTCTTATTAAATTTGTGTTTCCCCCAAAGAAAACTACATTTTTATCAAGAAACATGTGCATCAGTAGAGAATACCAGAAGAAATTGGACCTCTTATCATTGTTCTTGATTTCTTTTAATCATTCATGTATCTTCTATGCTAAGTATTTGGAAAAATAATAAATGATTGTGAAGCCTAGATGCGGGATTTGAATTATCATATGCATATATGCTGGTGGCATGACTTGTTAGGGTGAAAACCTAGAACCTAACATAGTGAATACAATGTTGCCTTCAAGTGAAGAGTAAAATAATCAATTAGAAAAGGTTCAAGTGAGCTTGGACCAATATAAAAAGTTGATTTTCCTGCCTTGGCCAAATGAGTTGAGAGAAGATTACCTCTGACAAAATTCTTCATTTTTTTGTAATCTTCCCCTATATAATTCAAATTAATAGGGTCTAGGAAAGATTGAGAATCAAAAGTACCAAAGACCCCTATAATTTCTTCCCTAGTGATTTATAGAAAGACTTCTCCATTGTTATCCCTCACAACCCTTGAAATTGGGTCATACCTATCAACAACGACCTTAAGTAAATCCACATCTATAAACACATTAGGAACCACTAATTTTACCAAGTCATATTGCCATGCATTTGATATAGGGGACTGAAGATGAATTTAGCCAAACCACATTCTGAACATGTCCAAACCACTCATCGGAACCCTATCATCTACTACATTATATGCCTTATCAATTAAAACCTCGCCTATGGGATTTCCCACTATGAATTTCTTCTCTTGATACCGATCATTTGTTGAGGGTTTCAATTGGTCCAAGAAATCATCATATAAATTCCTTTTTTGATATTCAACTTGGCCGAAATGATGTCTCTAGGGTGCCATCTCAGAAAAACTAGGGCTTCAAATTCAAATTTTGAATAAAAGGAGGAAACAAGGGTTTTTTGATAATTCACAATTACAACATAGAAATCAAGCAAAAATCAACTCAATTAAAATAATACCCTGATCCAAGAATGCACAAAAATATTTTCCCCACACTCCCAAATAAATTCACCATAAATTACAACTTAAAATGACATAGGGAAGCAAGGAATTCATTTACGGTTATATCTCTCCAAAAAACCCTAAATTCAACATTATAACTCCTCGTTCAACTCTCCTTTGGCTATGGAACAAAATTATCTCTCAACTGAATTCTTGGTGAATAAAAATGACACTGAAATATCCTTTTAACTTAGCCAAAAATAGGTTGTCGACATCTTTTCCACCATTAATGTTCATACGAGTGAAAAAAATTCAAATTCCTCAGTTAGCAAGTTTGAATTTTGGTTGTCGATCTCCTTTCATCAGATGATGGAGATCATTCAATCTCTCATTGAATTTTGACTTGGAAAATTGGCCCATCAAACGACCAATAAGAATTTCCCAAGTCACCACCTCATCGTCTGGCCCTACTTTTCACCAAAAGTGGTCAACCAAGGACACATGTTAATATCTCACGATGTCACAGTCATTAAGTTCCTTGCATCTTCGATTGTGGGATCATGATAGTCGTCATATTTTCTTGAAACTTACCTTGTCATTGTGTAATCCATTTAAGTCTTGTCATTAACCATCAAGCACATTTTCCTGTAGTTTAAAATATCTTTGTCCATTTTGAGGACATACAAAAAGATGGGACTTTAGTAATTTGACAGATAATCCAATGCAATCGACATATAATATTAAAAACATTTTAATAGTTCCATTGGCCACACAAAGGGTGATGGATTTAAGCCTCCCTCTATGTCATCGTCAACAAAATATTCAACGATACATCATCACAGTATTGCAGGGCCAATAGAAAATCAACATGTAGGAAACTTCCATAAAGGTAAAGGGGACCCACCTAGAATAAAAGCCAAAACCTTAACATATATCACTTAAAACATGGACCACAAGCCAACGTAAGAATAAAGCACTGAAACTTAGGAAAAAGTTGTGAGACTTAGAAAAAATTAAAATGAGACCACATAAAAGACTAACCTAACGATATAACTTGCCCCCTTTTACCGAATAACAACCCTTTTCTTAAATGATTTAAGTCTGAAAAAAGGTAATGACAAAATAGAACAACTAGGGTTTACATAAAAGATCTTGCAGATGTGTCATAAATCCTAAACCCTAACCCCCCAAAACCATGCAAATAACAATACAAACATAAGGATTTGACCCCAAGATCACTAAAGCATAATTTTTTCTGTAGGACTCAAAATAACACTACTAGGAAAAAGAATCCATGTTTTGTTCTTCACAATCTAATTCTACTCTTATCCCATATATTTTACCCAATGTTCATTATTACATGCTTTATTCACATCCTTAGGTTCAATTATTGAAATCAAACAATACTAAACTCTATCTTCAATAATTATTCTTCTAGTTTTAATGCCTTTATTTCTATTATTTGACTTTCTGAATGATTCAATCTTACATAACTTGGAGTCTTATGATTCTCTTTAATTTCAAACTCACGTGTTTCTTCTTCAACACTTGCTTCTTCTTAATTCCCTTGAATTATCCAAACTTGATTCCAAGTTTTAGGTTTCATTCCTTGATTTTCACTATCATCCTAATCATTTGAATCATATCTGCAAGATCTAGAGTATTTGTTATTTCCTTCATCAACCTTGACATTTGCACTCTCAACTACCTTCCTCAATCTGTTATTGTAACATATGCATGACATGTTTTTTTTTGAATATTTGGTGTAGGGCACCTCATGAGCATAAAGAAGGTCACTTGGATGGCCTAGGATATTGGAAGGATAAAATGACCTATAAGTTCCTTAAATTATGTAATTGTGGCCATTATACCCATTCTAATGTGGGTTGAGTCAAAGTGTGTTATTATGTTCCAAATTGCCAATATTAGGCAATAAGGCCTATAAGGGTCACTATGTAAGGGATAATGGTCTAAGGGGTAGTATTAAGTGTTGGTTTATAGTTTAAAGTAATTTATAGTAATTTTCAAGTTTTTAACACTAATAAAACATGTATTTGTTGAGTTGACAACCTTAGTTGTCAACTTGACAATATTTACCATATTTTGTAATTAGCAAGATTAGGAGGGAAGTCGGTTCTAAATATCTCCAGTTGGTTTATGGTTAGTTTCCAAGGTGGTTAGCCATTATTTGATTCCTATTTATTTTTTATTAGCTAGAGGAAACATGTCATGGTAAAATGGAAAAGAGTTTGTAAAGTTTTGAATCATTAAATCAATGTTTTCACTGCATTTTTCTGGATTTATCTGGTAACAGTCATCTTAAGGAAGAATTTATAGACTTAAAATGTTTATTATTTAAAGATTTAGTGTTTGGGGATGGTATAATTCTATTTATAGATAAATTTTTCTTTTTAATTGTTGTGTTTGGTTGAGTGTAGCAAAAGATATCAACATTCTACTAGAAACTGTCTTAAACCCTCATTAGGGTATCCAAAGACTCTTTTCAATGTAGTTTCCCATCTTTGTACATTAAATAAGTTCCCATGATAGAGGAAAAGATGTGGGAGAAATTTTACAATATCCCCTTAGTGTGTGTAGGAGAGCATGTAGAGATTGAGCTCGAGTTTGGAGAAAGGGAGTGACTAGACAGTCACAAAGAACAACATATAGACAGTCTCAGTCTGGAAGTTTTGGCTTTGTCTGCAAGGTCGATGAGTGCTATGGTCATGGAGACTTGAGAGAGTAGAGGATAAGAGAGTATAATATTTGTTCAAGGTCTTGGAGGAGGAAAATTTCCCAAGGGAGGGGATAGAACAACCAAAGTTCAAATATTGGGCATGAGTGTCTCAGTATAACAGTGACTTGATAAGTTGCATTTTTTTGGTTAAAACTTGAGTTTATTAAGTCAAGTGGGTATGTGAGTGAGTGGAGAGAGTCTGGGGAGTCTTTGAATTTTTTTATAGTGTTATCCATGGCAGGAGAAGGAACAAAATTTAAGGGTTGTTAGATATGACTGTCATAAGGGATGTTCCCAAAGTTGCAATCATATTGTCTTAGGGGGATAGTGAAAAGTGTTAGTGTTTGTAGACCAATTTGGGTCAAGGGTTTGTCATTTCCAATAAGATGTAAGGGTTATTCATGTTTTTAGGGTGTAGCGGGATCCAAAGACAAGGGATAGTCTCAAAAAAATAGTCTATACAAGGGTATGTTGAATGATTGTATGAGGACAGTCTTAAGTCCATGAAAGAGAATCAGAGATTGGATTATCAATGATGGGGATTGCATTTAGTATGTGGAGCCTAGTGTAAGAGGTATCAATATTGAAGAAGGAATGACCATTGATATTTCTATTGAGTGGGTGGATCCATGAGTGTGGTCATAGTTTGGAGGACTAGAGAAGTACCCTCATAAGGAAATCCACCTTGGCTCTACATCAAGTTGGAATTCTAGTTGAAGATGGGTTTGAAAAAGACTAAGAGAGAGATGGTAAGCTCCTATAAGGATTTGAAGGAAATATTTTTTGGTGGAATGAATAAAAGAGAATAAGAATCTAAGAAATAACAAGAAGAAAGAAGAAAGGAACTAGAATGGATGAATCAAGAGGAGTTGAGAAGATTGAGAAAAGATTTGGAAGAGAATGAAGAGAAGTTAAGGGCATTTACATAATCTCAAGAATAAAACAAGAAGGACCTTGAAATATTAGATGAAGAGTTGAATCTCTTAGAGGAATGAAATATGAGAGGTGATATCAAGCATTTGAGGATGAAGAAGGGAATACAATGGATTTTTCAAAGGCTAATAGTATCAACGAAGAAGACAATTAATGAAGAGGAAGGGTGTACCATGGAGGGTACACTTGTATCAGATAGTAAGGAGGCTTATGCAACAACCTTGAAGATGCTATGTCAAGGAGAGTGGAAGACAAAGGAAGTTGATCAGATTATAATGTCTGATGTGGTCTCATGGACAAAGACTCAAGATGATTTGGTAGGCTATGATGAAACCTTAAAGTTTATAATCATGATGATTGGGTTGGAAATCATGAAGGTGTGTCTCTCAGAGGAACTTGGGAAGCATTGGAAGCTACTTGTAGGAGTATTATGGAAGGTACAAAGGTCTGAAGATGCAACAGTGATTGGTCATGAGGAGACTATGGAATCATATTTTTATCCAAACATGGATATCTTGCAAGAGGAAGTTGTTGATGATATGATTCCCATGGTGAACCAAATAGATATTTTGATGACTGAAGAAGTGGTATTTCTTTTTTCTAACCCTTTTTTTGAAGGTTTGCAGGGGTTCTATTTTGATAATTATGTTGAAGTGATCCATGAAGACATGGAGATGCATAATGAAGGTTTGGGTACTTGGAATGAGTATAATTGATTGAGAGTGGGTGAAAGAAGCCAACAAAGAGAGGAAAATTTTTGTTTGCAGGATACAAGTAGTAAGTACCAAAGAATTGGAAGACAAGGAAGAGGAATCCATGGGACTTGGATTCTTTTTCTCCCTAGGATTATGGTGCAGGGCACCTCATGAACAAAAAGAAGGTCACTTGGATGAAATAGGACATTGTAAGGATAATTTGACCTATAACATCCTTAAATGATGTAATTGTGGCCATTACAACCATTTTAATGTGGGTTGATTCAAAGTGTGTTAGTATGTTCCAAATTTCTAATGTTAGGCAATAAGACCTATAAGGGTCACTATGTAAGGGGTATTATTAAGTGTTGGTTTATAGTTTAAAGTCTTTTATAGTAATTTTCAAGTGTTTAACACTAATAAAACATGTAGTTTTTGAGTTGACAACCTTAGTTTTCAACTTGACAACATTTTCCATCTTTTGTAATTGACAAGATTAGGAGGGCGGTCGATTCTAACTTACTCCATTCGGTTTATGGTTAGTTTCCAAGGTATTTGGTAAATATTTGAGGCCTATTTAATTTGCATTAGTTAGAGGAAACATGCCATGGTCAAATGGAAAAGCGTTTGTAAAGTTTTGAATCATTAAATCAATATTTTCACTGCATTTTTTTGGATTTCTCTGGTAATAATCATCTTAAGGAATAATTTATCCACTTAAAACATTTATGATTTAAAGATTTAGTGTTTGGGGATGGTATCATTTTATTTCTAGAGCATTTTGGATTTTGAATACTTGTGTTTGGATGAGTGTAGCAAAAGATATCAACATTCTACTCGAAACTGTCATAAACCCTCATTAGGGTATCCAGAGACTCTTTTCAATGTAGTTTCGCATCTTTGTGTTGGAAATAATGGGAAGTGTGTACTAAGAAGTGAGGGGTGAATCAGTACCTCTAAAACTTTTATCTCTTTTAACCTTTATCCATTATGTAATAAATTGTATAACCAACCATCTATTCTATACTATCTTTGTGTAAGATATATCAATTATTTAACTTAATCAAACATGTAAACATTCATAGAAACATTCATGAAAGTAATTGAATCATAAAAAAAGATATGGTAATGCAGAAAACCCTTGTTAGAAGGTAAAAAATGCGGTGGGGATGACGCCCACAAAAACTTCACTATCTGCGGATTGGAAGGGGCCGGTTAAGGCTTACAATTTGATCACTTCTGATGATCTACCATGTTAGGAGTATTATGTGGAGACTGGTTAAGGTCTACTCTGTTAAGAGCTTTAGAAAAACTGTTTAGTGTCCTTTTGGTTAAGAGATTTATAATAGGATTGTTAAATCCACCTTCCTTGAAAGGATTTTTTCTATTTGCTACACTTGTTAGAATGCAGACAAAAATACTCATTGACCCGAGTGTATGAAATCTAACAATTTTTTATTATAGATCCATTACAATTCACATGTATAAATGTATCACCTAATGTGATTGATTAATACCTTTGTTTCTCGATAGCCTTTGTTCTTGGTTTTTGATAACCAATTTCATATTTTGTTGTCCTACTTCTTGAAACTTTCAGTCTGATCCATAGATGTGCTTGTTGGCTACATTTATCCTCTCATTCATTATAATGAATGATTAAAACATCTATTTATAAGATAAATTGACCTAATGTAGTTTCACGTATTACAACTTTAACTCTATGATCACAGGTTTACAACTTGACCTTAATCTCCTAGTTTGCATGTTTATAATCAGTTAGACTGATTAAAACAATTACAATAATGTTTCTTGTCCCTTAAGTAATGGTTTTAAAACAAATCAAGACTCTATAAATAGAATATATCTATTTTATCTGACGTGGAAGTCTGATCCACTGTTTCTGGGATGTAACTGACTTTTTTTGTCTGATGCTCGGTTTGCTCTAAAGTCAGTTTGACTATCTTTTAGTGTTCCTGTTTGAACTATTTGTCAGGTTTCTTTCTTGTCTATTCTCTTGGTTTTCACTGTATCTAATTTTCGGGTTCCTCTTTCGGTTTTACTCCCGTCAGGTTCCTCTTTAACATCTTTGGTTTGCACTTTTGATTTACACTACAAAACTATGTCGTCGGTTTTCTCCTTGCTTAGCATTTTTGGTTTGAATAGAAAACCTGAATTTTAGTGTAGTGTAACCAATGGTTTGAAAAACTTATTTTCTCATTGCATACTAATGGAAAAACTTTATGTTTATCAATCTCCCCCTTTGACATTAGTATCAAAAACTGATATGTGCAGAATACTAACAAAATTTATAGTATGAACACCTTATATATTACCTTAGTCATTTCATGACTCCCCCTATGCATATGCTGGTATAGTATAATATATGTATATTATATACTTGTCTTTATACTATCTCCTCCTTTTCCTTTTTCTTTCCCCCTTTTTACTATATGCTCTATCTCTGTACATATTATTTCATTTTCCCCTTTTTATTGATCTTTGTACATATCAATTTACTTTTCCCCCTTTTTTGATAGTAAGGGAAAAGGTGTGTACCTATAGCTTATAAAAAATATGAGAGTGTGAGGACTTCATTTCTTCCATCATCTTCTTTGGTGCAGGAGCACACCTAGCTCAAACCCTTAGCTCTTTATTTCTGGCATGTACTGACTCTAGCCAAGTCAGGAGAGTGTGTGTGGACCTTAGAAGGTCATTTATTTATCCCTAAGATGGATATGACTAGGTCAATCCATGTCTAGCTAGGTTGCTTAGTTGGTTTCTTGATTGTCGATTAACACTGTGTCGATGTTAACACTGTCGCTGTTAACACCGTGTTGATGTTAACACTATGTCAGTGTTAACACTGTCAGTGTTAACACTGTGTCAATGTTAACATTTTTGGTTAATTTAGACTGGTGGTCGGTTTGACATTACTATTGCTCGGTAAAGTCAGTCGTAACGGCTCATGAAAAGTGAATCTTGTCTTTTATGGATAGTATGGTCAGTTGCAATGGTTCCTAAAGATATGCTTATGAATATGTGGGAAGTTAGGGTCATTCCAAGGAGAGGATGGTTATTAATAACATTCCAAGCCTTCATTTTAGAGATCTAGAGAGAGTAGAGACTGAAAAAGAAGAGAAGCTATAGGAAATCATAGAGTTGTAGATTATTGTACTGTTTTGTTTTGTTTCCAGTAATGAGAAGTTGCAGATAGTGTGTTTATTAGATATCAACCTTCTTTGTTCATTTTGCATGCAAGTAGATTAGTTACTTTATTTTCTATTTTGTAAGTTTTTAGTTCTTCACCTGTTCTGGGTTGTAAGTAGTAATGGCCCCTCGAGATTCCTGAATCCATGGTGAGAGTCATGTGTTGGGATGAATCTCAAGAGGAGCCCTTGTACATAGTTTCCTTTTTGTTTTCTGTAGGAGAAGAAACAACAACAAGTCTGGAGATCTTACCCTAGGCGAACTCGGTGATAGTCCGGTTAGGGAAGAGAATGAAAGAAATGTTCAGAAAACATTGACTAATTGAGTAGAATGAATCTATTTGTGTAGGTTCAGCAAGAAGAACATGAAAAACACTTCGATGGGGACTGAGTCTTGAAAAGGAGGTAAAGTTGAGAGTGACTTATCTCAGTTTAGAGTTGTGAACACCCTAAGAGATCTAGGAGAAAGATCCCAGAATAGAGCCAAGCTAGTTCTGTAGCAAAAACAAGACTTCTATCCACATCAGATTGGTATCAGAGCCCTAAAAGATCTGGGCGTGTGTTTTTTGGATGTTATCTACAGAAATGTCTATCAACTCATCCAAGATGGTGACCAACACAGAACTCACAAAATATGTGGAAGAGAAAAAGGAGGAGAATATACTCCTGAAGGAACAGTTAGCTGAAATGGTGACTAAGTTGGAAGAAGTGCAGCTTAGGACTGCAACAGTCAATGGATGGATGAGAGAAACTGATGGAAAGGGTAAAGCAGTGGCAGAGGAAGACATTATTCCAGAGCCAAACCCTGTGCTTCAAGAAGATCCATTCTTGAAAGCATTGAAGGCAATGAGTGGTAAGTCCTTAGATGGTGTGCCTCTATTTAGTGGCAAGATGGAACTAGAGTTAATCATGGAATGGATAGAAGCTCTTGAAAATCACTTTGATTGTGATAATGTGACCAAAGCTCATAAAGTAAGAGTAGCCAAGACAAGGTTGAGAGGAACTGCTCTCACTTGGTGGAAGTTTGTCTAAGATGAGAGGGAAAAAGAAGGAAAGAACCCCATAACCAGTTGGAAAGGTATGGTGACCAAGATGAAGCAAATTTACCTTCCTAATGATTATGAAGTGCAGTTGCAAAAAAAAGAGATAGAATCTAAGACAAAAATATTTAGAAGTCAGTTCCTACACCGAATAATTTCACAAACTATGCTTAAGGTCACATGTGATGGAAGAAGAAAGCTTGAAAGTGGCTAGGTACTTGAATGGACTCAAGTGAAGTATCCAAGAGGAAATTAGTCTCTTAAACCCCAAGACTGTACACCAATGTTACCAGCTAGCCCTCAAGGTGGAGGAAAAATTCAAGAAGAAGCAAGATTCAAATAGCAGAGGAAGAGGAAGAGACA
>MU227058.1:2103612-2115290 GCA_018584345.1 Thuja plicata
AGACATCCTATGAGCTATGGTATGGTAAAACACCCAATGTAAGTTACTTCAAAATCTTTGGTAGTCAATGTTATATCTTAAAGGATGATAGAAATGGAAATATTGATGCCAAGAGTGATGAAGGTATCTTTATAGGGTATTCCACCAAAAGCAAGGCTTATAAATGTCTTATTAAGGCCTCTAACAAAATTGTTGAAAGTGCAAATGCGAAGATAGATGAATTTGCAGAAAAGAATGAGCTGGAAAGCACAAAAGAACCAGAAGACTACAAAAAGTTTGTATACTATGAAGAACCCAACACTCTACCTGAGAAACAATGCTTAATTCCTGAACAACAAAATGTTGCAACCGATGGTCAGGTTGCAAATACCGACGGTCAAGATAATGATCAAAATAATGTGCAAGGCGATGACGAACAAAATGAAGGACAAAATGATGATCAAGATGATAGAAAAAGAGCTATACCTATACTTTCAAGATATATAAGAAGGAACCATCCAGAGATCCAGATCATAGGAGATAAGAAAGCTGGTACAAGAACAAGATGTAAGTCTTTAAACTCAAGTTGTTTAATTTGTGAGTTTGAACCAAAATCTATCAATATTGCACTTGATAATGAAGAATGGATAAGTGCTATGAATGATGAGATTGAGCTGATTGAGAAGAACAAGACATGGTCACTTGTACCAAAACCAGATGACAAGAATGTCATCAATACTAAATGGATATTTAGGAATAAGCTGAATGAGAATGGAGAAGTCACAAGAAACAAAGCAAGACTAGTATGCAAGGGGTATGCACAAGAGGAAGGTATTGACTATGGAGAGACCTTTGCACCCATTTCTAGGCTAGAAGGTGTAAAAATAATTCTTGCTTATGCTGCATTCAAAGGATTCAAGGTATACCAGATGGATGTCAAGTCAGCATTCTTAAATAGAATACTTGAAGAAGAGGTATACATTGAGAAACTAGAAGGGTTTGTAGATCTAGACAAGAGAAACATGGTATGTAGACTTCATAAATCCTTGTATGGATTCAAACAAGCTCCAAGAGCCTGGTATGAATGACTTCATTCTTATCTTATAAGTATTGGATTTGTAAGGACTAGTGAAAGCATTAATCTTTATTTGAAGGAAGATATTGTTGCTAAC
Organism: Thuja plicata; assembly: GCA_018584345.1. Taxonomy (NCBI): domain Eukaryota; kingdom Viridiplantae; phylum Streptophyta; class Pinopsida; order Cupressales; family Cupressaceae; genus Thuja; species Thuja plicata. Next base: position 2,104,764 of record MU227058.1, read on the forward strand.
ACTTTGATTGCTGAAATATTTGTTGATGACATCATATTTGGAGGCAATGATATGCTATGAAACTCATTTGCTAATGAGATGAGAAAATAGTTTGAGATGTCTATGTTTGGAGAGATCAATTTCTTTCTTGGTCTATAAATCATTCAACAAAGTGAAGGTATTTTCATTACACAGTCCAAATACATTAAAGAGGTTCTAAAAATATTCAAGATGAAAAATTCCAAACCAGTTGGAACACTGATGGCTACTGGATATAAGTTAAAAAAAGAGGACAAGACAATAGAGGTAAATCAGACTTTGTATAGATCAATGATTGGAAAACTCATGTATGTTGTACACACTAGACCAGATATTGCACATGCAGTAGGCATAGTTGCTAGATTTTCTGCTAACCCCAGGGAATCACATATGACTGTTGGAAAAGGAATTTTAATATATCTAAATAATATTGAGGAATATGTCTCATGGTATAGAAGAGAAGGAAAATTTGAACTTAAGGTGTTTACCGACGCTGATTGGGCTAGAAAGATTGATGACCGGAAGAGCACAACTAGAGGAGCATTCTTTATGGGTGACAAACTTGTCGCATGGATTAGCAAGAAGCAAGGATGCATCTCTCAGTCTACTATAGAAGTGGAGTATGTTGTTGCTGCTGCAAATTTCTCAAATATTGTATGGATCAAATAGTTACTGGAAGGTATGCATATGAAGATCCTAGAACTAGTGATTATCTATTATGATAACACAAGTGCAATAAACATTTCCAAGAATCCAGTCATGCATGCTAAGACTAAACACATTGCTATCAAGTATCATTATTTGAGAGAACAAGTTAAATAAAAAGAAGTGACACTTGAGTATGTGCAATCCAAAGGACAATTAGCTGATATCTTCACCAAGCCACTGCCCAAGGATACATTTGAGTACTTAAGAAAGAGACTAGGGGTTAAAACCTTGTCTACCAGTCAGTAAAATGATTGAAGGCTGCATCAGCCTACATATCATGAGAATATCATTAATGTTAATACAAGAAAAGAGATGAACTTCAAAGCTACATCTATATACAGACAAGTATATATCAACACCGAGCACCAAAGCATATTGCTATACTGTTGATGGATAAGGGAAATTCAAGGAATATATTATGGATGGAGAGAAATGATTGTTTGACATGAATGTCAAATATTTGTAAGATATTTGTTTCGAATTGTTGTCAAAGGGAGAGAAATTATCCATATTATCAGATCTTTCTGGAAAGGGAAAGAGATTATTTATTATCTGATTACTCCAATAGGGAGAGATTATATCCTTAGGGAGAGAAATTGTATGGAAAGATTATACAAAGGGAGAGTTGCTGACAAGAGAAAAAGACATCAAAAGAGAAATAATAGTCAAGGGAGAGAAATTGACACAAGGAAAGAACACAACATATCATAATACAAAGAGCTACAAGAATCAAATCTAAGATAAAAACTAAGCTTACCGATGGTGAGACATTTATCGGTTATCAGAACAAAAAGATTGGTAGTTTGATGAATCTCAATTGTTGTATTTCATATTGTATTAGAAATAGTATAGTGTGATAATATAGTATGTTTCCATCAATGCCAAAAGGAGAGATTGATGACATGTAACTGATTGAATGTTTGACAATGTTAAGTTGAAGATAATGCAAGGCTTTAAATCAGTTAATGTATTGTATTTTTATTAATGTTAACTTGATATCATCTCTACGGTCATGTACATAATGCCAAAGACTTCAGAGAATCAAAGGAACAAAGGTTATGCTTTCAGTAATGCATAAAAGTCAAGTATTCACTAAGTGACAAACAACACCGATGGAGTGCACACCGACGGTCAGAGAAAAGAAGAATAGTCACAGTGATACCCAATGATTAGAAGTATAGTGTTTCTTGATGAAGAAAAACCAAAGGATGCTCGACGAGAAAAGTCAAAAGGTTGCCCGACGAGCTAAAGATAGTGTTTCCCGATGAGTAAAATTACAATGATGCCTGATGGATGGAGATTACAAAGCTAACTAGAGTCTCACTGATGGAACTGTTAGTTTTCACCAAAAACTAACAGCAATGGTGACCGACGGAACAAAGAGTTTAGAAAATGACAAAATATCTAGCTGGCAGAGCTAAAAATAGACTTAACTGGTTGTCTAATTTGTTTCATTTGACCAGATATAAGTGATTGATTTAAAGATGATTTGTATAGTTGGAAAGAAGATATCTACAAGACAAATCAGTAGTTATGCTTTAAATCTAATTGGCAGGATTGTTTTTCACGCCAAGAATCAAGAATCAAGAATCAAGAAACAATGAATATCATGTCTATATAAGAGACAAGCTTAATTCATTTACGAATGGGATTAAGGGGAGTGAATAGAAAGAGGATGCTAAAGAGAAATAGATGAAGAAAAACTTCATGCTGTGCTGATCAAACAAGCTGAAGGAAGAGCTAAGGAATTCTGCAGACATCGATGAACAATGAGCACATCATCACTGAGCATAAAGTATGGAGCACAAAGGATTGAATTGATACATTGGTCAGAGAGATAATGTACTTAAATAGATCTAAAAATATGCAATTCAATGTTGAAATATGAATAGGTCATAGTGTTTCAGTTTAACCATTGAAGCATCAAGTCTCTTAACTGAGCAGGACTTAACAATCTTCTATATATTGAGGTACATCTCAACAAGTGCCAAAAAGGTTGATTCATGAAAGTAGCATTGGAATTTCCCAAACCTATTGATAGTCTAAGAAGGAGGCTTATTCAAGAATGGTAGAAATAGATTCCTGATACTAAGTGACAACCTCTATGTACAAAATCCTATAACAAGGTTGCACTTAATAGTGTGTTTGTAACCTTTAACAGGGTTGGCTCCTAACAGGGCGCACTTCAGAAGAGTGAAAATTTGGGGTACCAGTCCCAGTGATTTTTCCCTTAACAGGGTTTCCACATTAAAAATTCATGTGTTATGTGTGTATGATTCATTTCTTTATTATTTTTCATCTTACATATATAACTCTGGATTGATCGGTATACTCTTCTTATTTACTGAGTTTTGGTAAATAGTTATACTGCTTATCGGTAATCAAGAGAAAATAAGGATTGACTAAGAAAACTGACAAAAAATTAATATTTAGTAGTATTTCATGGCATGCATCTTGTAGGGACATAATAATATGAGGTTTATTGATTGTGGTTAAGTTTGAAGGATAAATTTTGAAGCCACTGATTCACCCCCCCTCTCAGTTATTACTAACAAGAACTCCTTTGTATGTTTCTCCATCATCTCCTGGATTTATTCCATCTTTGATTTGGGGGGCATAAGAGAAACTAGTAATATTTCCCTTATCTCCTTTTCATTCTTCAATTCATAAGTCCATATGGCAGATAGTCTTTCTTGTAGTGATTTTGGCATTCTGTCATCAAATTGTACTGGTACATATTTGAAGTTAATCATTGATTTTATCAATGCTTCCTCAACCTTTTTATGATGATTAGGATCTAATGTTAACCACTTTCTTACCTTGGTGTCGGTTAAGCCACCTCTTTTCACAATAGACTCACATATCTCATCAATAGTCTCAGGAATCTTTATCTTTTCTGTCTGGACAGATTCATGTTTCTTTATGTCCTCGATGTCTTCCTTGTTTAGGATTTTCTTCCTTCTCCTCTTTGGTGCTTTGGACTATTTGGTTGGAGGTTTTCTCTTATAGTTCCTTTCTTGACCTTTCTTTAATGGTGAAGGACTTGTGTCCTTTGCTATTTGACTCCTTGTCCTTGTAGCACCTATAGTCCTAGGCTTCTTAGCTGGTGGAGGTAATGGTGTATCTGAATCTATAGACTCAGAGTCAATCTCCTTCTCAGCTTCACTGATGGGTGACCGTCCCTCGGTTTCCTTTGTCCTTTTAGTTTCTTCTTCTGTAACTGATAGTCTCTTCTTTAGGTTCTTGACCATCTTATCCTTCTTCCTGTCAATCTTCTTCACAACCAAGCCAGTTTTGATTCTTTCTTTGGCTTCTTCATAAGTGTTGAACTTGGGTTGTGATTTATCTATTGGCTCATTTATTAATGCATCAATTGCATTAGATTATTGATCTATGTTCACCTCATAGTCAAGTGGAGATAGCCATGCTATTCTCGGTATAACTAGCTTTATGTATGTGAAGTGAGTGTCTACCATGAAACATATATCAGTCCTGAACTTTTCAATTAACTATTTGGGGATCCTTACTCTTTTCTTCATTCTCTCCTTGAATCTAGCAAAGTATTCATCCATTACTGACTCAAAGTTATCTCCTAGTGATTTTATAAACTCACTAATCTGAATGGTCATTGGTCTTGTTGTGTCCTATTGCACATTTCCTATTGATGGAAAATATTCTTGGAAGTAGAAGAATATGCACATGATAAGTGAACCAAACTTACATGAATTTGACTTTGCATTTCTGATTGTCTTTAAGTTCTCTTCTAACTGCTTGAGTAGAAGTTCTAACAGATCTAACTAAGTTCCCTTCTTGACAATCTTGTAGGCTGTATCCACTGCTCCAAATGTAATGTTTTTCATCCTTCTTTCCTGAAAGAACTTGTATCCTAAGACACATGCTCTAAATTTTAGTTCATAATCGGTAATGGTGGATGCTTTAAGTCCTCTTCCATCACATTTGGCTCCTGTCTTCTTCTCAATGTCAACTTTAGGTGGGTGCTTCAATGCCTTTACCATATTGGTTATTGGATAACCGGTGACCGCATGAATAACATCTCTTGTTATCAGTTTAGGCTCATCCAGCCATAGCTTTCAGTCATGGATCCTACTCAGTACTAACCGAATCCATTTGGTCTTGAATTATTTCAGGAACCATAGGGCATTTGCGAGCCCTTTTACTTCGATCTGTTTGTGTTCTGCTTTGATAGTGCCATCATCTTTACATAGCTTCTTGAAGGATTTCTCAACCTCCAGATCTCCAATCTTAGCTATTTGGCAATGTATGTATGCTCGTACATCTTTAATGAGCAAAACCCTAGCTGGTATTTGTGAGAATGCTCCAGCATTTTTGGGTTGTGTGGTAGCTTCTGGGCATATCTTATAATTTGGTTCCTCACATGTACTATTCTTGATAAGTTTGAGCTTTTTCTTCTTAATACTCTTCAGCTTAGTGGTTCTTGATGTGGTCTCCATTGTTTTTGACATTAGGGCTTTCCCGTAAATGATAAATAGAGTTTTTGGTTATGCTTGGTACTTAATTTAACCTCTGTAGCTATAACTGATCTACTTGGAGTGCTTTGTATTGGGTTGGAGTCACTCTGCAATGCTGTCGCTTCTTGCTCTGGTTTTGCTCTGGTCGCTGGTGAGAAATGAAACCCTTCTGTCGTCTATTTATAAACTTTTCCCTAGGTCGAGTCATTAATGCTCAACCACTCCTCAGTGTGTGAAGTCAGAGTCGTTGGTTGAAACACTAACTTCTCTTTTGGTGACAACATGATGCTTTGGGTAGACAACTTTGTTAACTTACACGATTATCAACGGATCTCAGTTTACACTAGCAACTTTAGCTTTTACATGTTAACTGATTATTTTTGGTAAGTGTAGACAACTTAGCTTTGTATGTATATCGATGCATTTTGGTATGTATTTACCGATGAAATAGTTTTCATAGAATCATAACAAGTAATACCATAGTGCATCTATAATCATGTTGATTTGGTATATTAACTATGTATAATGAAACTGATGCAAAATATAAATGGGTATAATGCAGTTCCATACTTACTTGTTCTTCTTAGGTGGGGTTGGTGATATCATCATGTCCATTGGATAAGGTGTCACCATTTGCATTGCTCGGTCCAGCTTCATCACTGTTTGTACCTTTCCTTCACATTTTTTTCCTTATCTTCCTGATGTCTTTAATGGTGTTTCCATTGGCAAAGGTGCTGGTCTTTGTTATTCAGTCTCTGCAGTCTTTCTTGAGATGTCTGGCTTTATGATAGTGTAAAAATTCCATTCTGGGGTTAGTCTAGCATCTAGGCTTTCTTTTTTATTGTCTCATATAGTTTGCAGCAATGTGACCAAATATTCCACATGCTTCCCAAGTATTGTAATCCCATACATATTGGTTACCGACTCTATTTGGTTGATAGGCAGATTCTTGACCTTTAGGCTTCCATGCTTTCTTTTTCTTCTTCCAACATTCAAGAGTTGTATGCCCATGCATTTTTCAAGTAGGACAGTATTTGTCCATGTAGGTTTCCTTCTTTGGTTGTTTCATCTCAGACTTAGATTCATATGCTTTATGTCCTTTCTTGTTACATTTATAACAAATTCCTATGAATGAATATGTGGATTTAGGAATAGATTTCATTTTTCTCCTACACACATTTGATGTGTGGCCTTGCTTTCCACAATGATTGCATGTCAGCTTTCTTGGTCTTGGATTTGCATAGAAATTCTTTGGATCAACTTGATTAGGTTATTCTCCATTCTTGGTATAGCCTAGTTTGGTGTTGTTATTGGCTCTCCTTAGTCCATCAAGAAAATCATCCATTCTTTTATTGCTATCTTCATCTCTTTTGATTATCTCATTATGCTGCTGCTGAATTCTTACTTCTTGTTTCAACTTTTCATTTTCTTCTCTTAGCTCACTAATATCTTCTATTCTTTCAATGAGTTCTACATTCAATCGGTTTTCCTCTTGACTCATAAGAATACTTTTATTTGTAATCTCATGGTGATGTTCAGTAGGTCTCTGTATTTATGACTTTTTTTCTTGTAGCTTTTCAGTAATATTCCTTCTATCATCAATAGTTAGTGTTCTCTCTTGCTCAGGCTGTCTAGAATTGTTCATGACATCAATCATTCTTACCATTTGTGTGTCTTGACCAATTTACAAATATTTCACTTGTCTAGCTAGATGTTGATTGATTTCATTTAAGCTTGTGATTTTTTCTTCTGATGTGTTTGATGCTTTGCTTTTAGTAGATCCTGAAGACTCAAATAGATCTGGTATCTCTTCTTCATGGTAATCTATTTCATTTTAGTGATATGCCATAATCTTTGTTTCATCTAATAACTATCTCATTTTGATTCTAGCTTCTTTATACTTCTCATAGAAGATCTGAATTTATAGCTTCTGATTCTCAATACTTTTGTCAAGTTTGTACTTCTCCATTATATAATATTTTATCTTACATCTTTAAGCTTTCTAAATAAGAGTTCTAGCCTTGATACCAATTGTTGGAAATAATGGGAAGTGTGTACTAAGAGGAGAGGGGTGAATCAATACCTCTAAATTTTTTATCTCTTTTAACCTTTATCCATTGTGTAATCAATTGTATAACCAACCATATGTTCTATACTATCTTTGTGTAAGATATGTCAATTCTTTAACTTAATCAAACATGTAAACATTCATGAAAGTAATTGAATCATAACATAAGATATGGTAACACAAAAACCCCTGTTAGAAGGTAAAAACTGCGATGGAGATGACACCCACAAAAACTCACTATCTGCAGATTGGAAGGGGCCAGTTAAGGCTTACAATTTTATCACTTCTAATGATCTACACTATTAGGAGTATTATGTGGAGTCTAGTTAAGGTCTACTCTGTTAAGAGCTTTAGCAACACTATTTGGTGTGCACTAGGTTAAGAGATTTACAATAAGATTGTTAAATCCACCTTCCTTGAAAGGATTTCTTCTATTTGCTACACTTGTTAGAATGCAGACAAAAATACTCATTGACCTGAGTGTATGCAATCTAACAATTGCTGATTACAGATCCATTATAACTCACATGTATAAATCTATCACCTAATGTGATTGATTAATACCTCTGTTGCTCGATAGCCTCTGTTCTTGTTTCTTGATAACCAATTTCATCTTTTGTTGGTCTGCTTCTTGAAGCTTTCAGTCTGATCCATAGATGTGCTCATTGGCTACATTCATCCTCTCATTCATTATAATGAATGATTACAACATCTATTTATAAGAGAAATTGACCTAATGTAATTTCACATATTACAACTTTAACTCTATGATCATAGGTTTGCAACTTGACCTTGATCTCCTAGTCTGCAGGTTTATAATTAGTTAGACTGATTAAAACAATTATAATAATATTGCTTGTCCCTTAAGTAATAATTTTAAAACAAATCAAGACTCTATAAATATAATATATCTATTTTATTTGATGTGGAAGTCAGATTCACTTTTTTCAGGATGTAACTGACTTTTGGTGTCTGATACTTGGTTTTCTCTGAAGTGAGTTTGACTGTCTTTCGATGTTCCTGTTTGAATTGTCTGTCGGGTTGCTTTCTTGTCTTTTCTCTCAGTTTGCACTGTATCTGCTTGTCGGGTTCCTCTGTCAGTTTTAATCTTTTCAGGTTCCTCTTTAACATCTTCAGTTTTCACTTTCGGTTTACACTGCAAAGCTATGTCGTCGGTTTTCTTGTTGCTTAGCATTTTTTGGTTTGAACTAAAAACTTGACTTTCAGTGTAGTGTAAACGATGGTTTGAACAACTTGTTTTCTCATTGCATACTAATGGAAAAACTTTATGTTTATCACTTTGTACCTTCAATAAGTGCCCATCATATATGGGAGGATGTGGGAGACATTCTATAATATCCCCTTGGTGTGTATAGGAGAGCACGTAGAGATTGGGCATGGGTTTGGAGCAAGGGAGTGACTGGATAGGCACAAAGAACAATGTATAAATTGTCCCAGTCTTGAATTTTTGGCTTTGTCTACAAGGTCGATGAGTGCTATGGTCATGGACACTTGAGAGAGTGGAGGAGAAGATAGTATAATACATGTTCAAGGTCTTGTAGGAGGAAAATTTCCCAAGGGAAGGGCTAGAACAACCAAAGTTTAGAGATTGGCCATGACTGACTCAGTATGATAGTGACTTGATAAGTTGCCTTGTTTTGGTTAGAATTTGAGTTTATTATGTCAAGTGGGTGTGGGAGTGAGTGGAAAGAACCTAGGGAGTCTTTAAAATTGTTTATAATGTTCTCCATGGTAGGGGAAGGAACACAAGTGAAGGGTTGTTAGAAATGTCTATCATAAGGGATGAACCAAATTTTCCATCCTACTATCTTAGGGGGACAATGAGAAGTGTTAGTGTTTGTAAACAAAGTTGGGTTCAGGGTTGGTCATTTCCAACAATAGGTAAGGGTTCTTAAAGTTTTTAGGGTGTAGGGGAATCCAAAGACAAGGGATAGTCTCAAAACAAGAGTCTATAGAAGGATATGTTTAAGGATTGTATGAGTAAAATCTTAAGTCCATGAAAGAGAATCAGAGATTGGATGATTAGTGATGGGGATTGTGTTTAGTATGTAGAGCCTAGTGGAAGATATATTAGTCTTGAATAAGGAATGACCATTCATAGGTCTATTGAGTGGGTGGATCCATGAGTGTGGCCATAGGTTGGAGGACTAGATAAGTACCTTCATAAGGAAATCCACCTTGGCTCTGCATCAATATCCAAGAAAAATACCTTCATCACTTCAATCATCCAAATTTCCTATATATTTATCTCTTTTGATATAACATTTTATTCCAAAGATGCTAAAATATTTAATAATAGGATCATGACCACACCATAGTTCATAACGAGCCTTACCAGTATCACCTTTGATTTGCACCTGATTAAGTGTTTAAACTACAGTACTCACAACTTCTCTCAATAAAAATGTGGAATATTTTCTTCCATAATCATTGTCCTTGTAGTGTCCAAAATGATCTTGTTATTCCTTTTGACTACACCATTTTTCTAAGGGGTCCACAAACCACACAATTATCTCTTTATCCCATGTTCTTCACCAAATGCATAGAACTCATCAAAGAAAATTCACCACCTCTGTCAGATCTCTAACATTTTAGCTTCAAACTTGTCTATAACTCAGCCATAGCCTTAAACTTTTTTTTTTTCTAGGGCCTCATATCTCTCCCTTGAGAAAGTAACCCACATCATTCTATAATAATCACTAATCAACAACATGAAATATACGTCTCCCTAAAAAAATTTACTCTAGAAGGACCACATAAATCAATATGAACAAGATACAACAATCCATTTGAATAATGATTTTTTCTTCTAAAAGTAGATATAGTTTGTTTTCCCAATTGACAATCCTTGTTGTAGACACCCTAAAATGGACAGGCTTGCGACTTTACATTAAAAACACTAATTTTCATCTATTAATTAATGGTTTTTTAATCATTAATTAATAATCTATTTTCCTCTAAATTCATTCCCCAAATCATCTAATTAGATTCCCAAAATTAATTAAATAATTAATTAGCTTTAATTGATTAATTATCATTAATTAATTAATTAAACTCAATTTCCTATAGTTTAAATTCAAATATTTAAACTTGCTAATTAAATTAATTTCAATTAAATTAATTTAATTTCATTAAATAAAGCAATTCTTAATCAAAAAGAATTCAATTATCTCACATGTTGAAAACAATTATTAAATAAATGAATTAAATATTCATTTATCT
>MU227058.1:2115720-2128610 GCA_018584345.1 Thuja plicata
TTTCTCTTGCTTGTACATTTTATTGATTACGTTTCATTGTTATTCATTTGGTAGTATTGTGTATTTGGTTTATATCAATTGTGAAACCTTTGCTACTGACCCTTGCCTTTGGAAAGCTTGGGAATCCTCGGATCATGAATCAAAAGAAGAGGCGTTACATTTTGGTAACCCGATGTGAATCAAACAACCCAAATATCTCTTGCAGACGAAGAACCAGATTGATCAACTATGGCCGTACGGTTGTAAATTTAAAAATCAAACTTTTCTTTGATACTTGTATTATTTCGTAATTGCTGGTATTTTTCCATAATCATCAAAACTGTGCCGCAATTGATTGGTTTAATACCGCAATTGATTGCAGGATTTCACAGTAATTTTCTGTCTATTTCTGTCTTCATTCTTCGGGTACTTTGCCGCAATTGTAAGATACATGCCGCAATTGAAATAATTTTGCCACAGTTGCCCGATCCGTGCCGCAATTGAAATAATTTTACCGTAATTGTCTGATCCTTGCTACAATCAACAACATTTTATCACAGTTGACAGTGCTTTACCGCAATTGACAGAAGTTGACCTTAGTTGCAAGAAGTTTGCCGCAATCACAACAATATTACAATATCTGATCTTAATCTTCTGCCCAACTATTTCTAAATTAAATTTTTTTTTTGGTTTTTGTGCAGGATTGGATCAAATCACAGAGGACTAAGAAGGGTAAGTTTTGGTAAGCATCATTCGTTATTTCAAAGTTACATATATTCTCATTTTGCAAATAATCCTTTTTGGTACTAACCTATTTAAACAAAGCAAACTAAAAGGAATTCAATTACCAATTTGGGTTTAAAAAGAACAGTGCTTGCAAACATATCACATCTCATATTTTGGATTTGGGCTTAAAATTGACGTGAGGATTAAAACTAAACAAAGGCAAAGAATCTCTCAATTTGGTGCAATAAAATTGAACAAAGCAATCAACACCTACTTTTGGGCATAAAATTAAACATTGGTGCTTTTATGGTGGTGTAGCTTAGTTCACATTTCAAACTTTGGAGCTTAATCGATTTACCTTGTGTCTTGAGCTTTGGGTGCACTTGCACAAACTATTAGATTACAAACCTTTATACTTTTTAGAAAGGCCTATCCGGGGAATGCGCTTCTTCCTTAGAGAACAACCTTAAACTAGTAATCCTTCCAATCAGTATATAAACAAGGTGCAAACCAAAGTTCCATCTTATCTAGCCAAGCTCGGGCGAGGTGTGTTGATGATAGTCTAGATCGGGTGAATATCCCTAAGGAGCTAGTGTGATCAACTAGGCTCTTAAGTGAGTCACGCATGTACAAACCGATTGGAGAGACACCACGGACCCTTACTACAACCTTGATTAATTAGAGGCCAACCCATTTTACCTCTGAATAGATACCTTATTATAGCGCAAGGGGTTGTAGAATTTCCCCCCAAGATTCCCAACATATGTGTCCCACAGTATTTGTGTAGTGAAAGAGGTCTTCAATCCACAACAACAATACCTGGAAACGGCAAAAACACGGGCACCTACGTTGTGGACCTTCGTGTCCTAGTAGTGTGACAATTGTTGTGTGAGCTAATGGACATTCAAGCATTGGGCCTATAACATTGTATTATGAAGCCATTGACCTAGATTAATCTGATTGTCCAAAACTAGTGTCTATCCCATGAAAATGTGAAGAACACTATGTGAATCTCTAAACATTAAAGATTACCCTTTCTCTGTAAAGCATGACTATTGTCGAAAAAATTGTTAGTTCAAAAGCTCAAACTTGAAATACCTCGATCTCATCATATCAAACATCATCATCTTTATCAAATTGACTTTGTCCAAGGAAAAGGTTGGCAAATCCTATCTTTTATCATCACCACTTTGAGATCAAGTTATATCAAAATCTGTCCTTAGAATTACCCTTGTCCAAAACATAACTCAGACTTTCCTCAGAAAGGATCTTCTTCCTTGTTTGCTTTATATCACTTGTTTTAGTCACAAAACCTAGACCGCACTATGTCTCAAAAACCTCATGGAGGACCTTACATAAGGTCTAAGGCTAGAACTCAACCTGATAAGTCATATATCAACCATTTCCCTGCTTGGGAAATAGAGCAAGAGAACAATCCTTTATGAACACCAGTTCTGCTCTATTCATTGAACAGCCCCGTGGGGTATCCTTTTTCCAAGATATCACAGAAGAACTTGAAGATGTGGAACAAGATTCTTACTCCACGAAAGTAGTTGATGTTGTTGTAGAGAGGAACCCTGAATGTTACTTGGCCATGCTAATAAAGAAGGGAGTCAAACTCCCTACTAAATTTAGTGTATCGACTATATGGCCCGAAAACCCTCTCGTAGGTCAAAACACTACTTACACTCCTCAGATACTACCTATTGTGTCACAGATCTTTCCACCATTGGTTTTACCCACATCGACATAGACTGTATCCAATCGAACCAATGACCCAACCTAGGCTAGCACATCTTCTACTCAAAGCATGACAGGCTCGCAACAAAGTGCACCTACGGTCACTAGTATGCCTCAACCTTTGGTCTCATGGCCAGGATAATCAAGCTCTCATGCTATGCCTTCCATCCCACCAAACACCAACTATTCAGAAACTATGTCACTACTGCAATCAATTCACACTAGCCTTGGGATCAACACATCATGCCCACAGGGATCCATCTATGCAGGAATGACTTATAGTTAAGGCCCGCCCAAGGATACATCTTTGCCCATGTTGACACCAATCCAACCTCCACAATAGCAACCCCATCTTCAATTACCTCTAATCCAACCCCCACAATAGCAACCCCAGCTTCAGTTGCCTCAATTCCAACTCCCACAACAACAACCCTAGCTTCAGTTGCCTCAAAACCAACCTCAGCGACAACAACCCCAGCTTCAGTTGCCTCAAATCCAACCTCAGCAATAGCAACCCCAATTTCAAACCCAACCTCAGTAGCAACAATATCTACCCCAACATTATCAACCCCAGTTTCAGTAACAACAACATACACATCAAAACCCACCATGGATTACTCATGTCCCTCCAGTTACAAATCACTTGGTGGGGAATCAATATCAAGTCCCTAGGATGAAATCCTATGTTCCTACTCAAGGGACATAGAGGTGCAGCCTCATACCCACCATGGCACAAAGGAATGTCCACACACACCAGCCTCAATATCAAATGGACATGCTAATGCAACAAATGCAAACCCTTCAAACCCAAATGAAGGATATGCAAAATTAGGGGAAAACTAAATCCTATACCATAGAGGATTTATACCCATACCCCTTTGACCATTCTCTTTACATGTCTCCATTCCCAAATCACTTCTTAGTATCAAAATTTGACAAGTATAGGGGTAGTACCAACCCTATTGATCAACATATCTGAGAGTTTTTTTCTAGTTGCGTCGAAGTCTCTCATGATGAGACATATCTAATGCAACTATTCCCACAAAGTTTGGCTGGACCAGCAATGGAATGGTTCTCACATCTACCTCATGGCATTCAGTCTTGGGGAGAATTGGCTTAAAAGTTCATAGCTCACTTCCATCATAACATCTAGCGCAAGGTCAGCATCAAGAACCTTTGCAATATCAAAAAGAAAGATGGAGAGTCTTTTATGAAATTCCTACAAAGATGGAGGAATACGACAAACCATATAACATATAATGTGCCCAAACAAGACTTAATAGTCATGTTTGTTGACAATCTAATCCCAGACATGTCATTCACAATAGAGTTACAATTAGCTCTAAACTTCACACAACTCATCAAAAGAGGAGTTCGTTGTGAGCAAAATTTAGTCAAACAAGGAATCCTTGCTAATCCCACACAAAAAAATACAAATAAGAATGCAACGGAAAAAGCTAAGTGGTGGAACAAAAACAAAAATGTCACTAGCGATGGTGTCATTGATGTGAAGACAGTCAACTATGCACAACCCAAGGTGTCACTGCAAGGCACACCTATGGAAAACCAAAAACCTATAGGGCCCACTCAACAAGCATACACCCAAAACCAACCTCCCCCTATACAAGCGGGTGCAGTGTCAAATAGTCAACAATAGAATCAATGCAAACCACAGTTTCAATTCCAACAATGAGATTTCACACCATTGGGAGAGTTGATAGAATCATATTTACACAAGTTGATACAATCAAACACTATCACTCTCCTAGAAATTAGGGACTTTGAAAAAGATGAAAACAAACCAAGGTGGTATAATGACAAAGATTTCTGCGAGTTTTATCAGGTAAAGGGGCACAAAACGGCCAACTGCTACCAATTAAAACATGCTATCCAAGATCTGATTGACATAGGGATCATCAATGTGACAAATACTCAAACCAAAGGCACAATTGATCACACTATATTCAATGATACCTTTCGTGATCACAACAAGGGAAAAGCCTCTGGGTCTGGTGGCCACACAAAACAAGTTAACTATACAAATGCCAATAGTGATAATGTCATCAATTGTCTCAATCCTTCAGATAACCATGTGGCTACAATCACTATCAGAGACCAAGGAAACAATTGTGCTATAACAACGCGCCGTGCTAGAGTCATCTTGCAAGGAGTACCATCCTTAGGTACTACATCAACCAATCCTATAGAAAACTCATATCTATAAACAAGCATAGTGGACCAACTAAAGTGCACACCTGCCCAGATCTCCATGTTTGACCTATTACGCATAGCTCCACAGCATAAAATGGCACTTGACCAAGAACTTTAGAATGCAGCTGTCCCAAGGGACATAACACCTGAGAGCTTCCAAACAATGATCAACCATATAGCAGCTAACAAACATGCCACATTCACAGACTGTGATGTACCACCACATAAACCCCTGCATAATGATCCTCTACACTTACTTGTCCAGATCCACAAAAGTGCTGTCCGTAGGGTCCTTGTTGATGGTGGAGCTGGGTTAAGCATTTGTACTCTAAAGTTAATCAAGTAGCTGAGCTATTCAGAATCAAGCATTGATGTCATAAGGAGGATAAATATCAGAGCCTATGATGAAGAGGAAAGGTCCTCTAAGGGTATCATCATTCTACCTGTTTGCATTGGTCATGTGGTCAAAAACACACCCTTCCAAATCTTAGACCTTGAGTTGGGATACAACATGTTACTAGGGAGAACTTGGATACATGAAATGCAAGTTGTACCCTCAAAATACCATCAATGCATCAAGTTCCCACACCAGGGAGAGGAGATCATCATAGAGGGAGATCCTAATCCCTTCCAATATTGTAATGCAATCCAAATCAGCACTGATAACCAGGTACCATCAAACTAAGATGCAAGCATCCCATCCTCTTCAGATTCGAATCCCAAGAATGTCACATGAGCAACATGAAAGCTAGTCATTAAACAAGATGCAAACATCTCATCCTCTTCAGATTCAAACCTCAAAGATATCACATAGAAAGCAAGCAAGATATACATCACAAATAAGGGCTTTGGTGAATACAGATATGAAGAAGCTTTTACCATCATGCACATGCCTCAAAGCCCAAGAACTCATGGCATGCCACAAACTGTTATTGTAATAGAAACTCCACAGCCTATTCTATTCAGATGTCCACCCACAACCTTTGTCCGGTGGGGAGACATAGCGGAAGAAAATCCTTTTGAAGAAGACATCAATACCTGGTTATACCAAGATTCCCCTGAGACAATTTGGCCTCCATTACTTTTGTCGAACTATGGTAACAGTTACACAATGATACAAAGATTTGGGTACGATGGTACATCTAGGCTGGGGGCAAGACAAAAAGGCATATATGAATTTCCTCTCCCACCAACTCAGAGAAACACAAGAGGTTTGGGATATGGACAACAAAGCACTAGTCTTGTGATCCAAGACATTCAAGTCAATCATGAGAAAATAGCAGAGATGCACTGGGGGCACAACATAGAGCATGTCCTAATAAGAAACATATTAGCATAGTTGTTGCCTGCCAAAGAGGGAACCACACAATCCAAAATAAACCTACACTTAGCAATCAATGATGAACAAGGAAGTGAGACATCAGATGAACATTCCATTAAGACTGCCTCCCATGAGTATGAGTGGAGATCCCTCCACGACTCTGAATCGTTAATCCCATACTTTTCCCCTCAAGCCGACATTATCATAAATCTAGCAGACCTGTTTGACCAACTGACCATCACCGAACAACCTTGTATAGATAAACATGTCATTTATCAAACCTCAAGTGGTGCATCCACATCACAGTCCAATTTTGTAGGCACCATATTAGCGGTCCCATTCAGTCAACCGGAGCCAAACAATAGTGAAAGTGTCTATCTTGTACACCCTGAACTTATAGAGTGGGATCAACAAGGGCCACCTGATCTAGATGTCTTTGAGAATGACGAGGTGATAACTCATTTCATGGGACTAAGGGAAGGCATTTCGTTAGGAGATCACAAGGCAGGATTCTCCATTAACCTAGACAGAGCAGCATATTTTAGGGAGGAAGCTCCTCTTTCCAATCCACAAAAGAAAAAAAAGCAAAAGAATAAAAAGCTAAAAGAAGACATATCTTCTAGCAAAAACCTCACTAAGGTGCTAGAAGATGGAAAGAAGGAACTCCTCCCCTTAACAGCAGAGAAATCGGCCTTGCTAGCAGAAGAAATAGAGGAAGTTAACTTGGAGGATGACAAGAACCCAAAGAACATATACCTAGCAAAATCACTCACTCCTAAGGAGAGAGAATAGTTCATCAGTTTCTTCAAGGAAAAAATGATCAATTTTGCATGGTCCTACTCAGATATGCCAGGGTTGGATCTGGAGTTAGTATTACATCATCTCCTGTTGCTACCCAATGCTAAACCTGTCAAACAGAAGCTAAGAAAGATGCATCCTCACATTGCATTACTAGTCAAAGAAAAACTGAAAAAAACTCCTAGATGCTAAATTCATCAGACCTATACCATATGCAAACTAGATATCTAATCTAGTACCAGTTACAAAGAACAGTGGTCAAATATGGATTTGCACAAATTTTTGGGATCTCAACATAGCATGTCCCAAGGACATTTTTCCTTTACCAAACATTGACATTATAGTAGACCTAACTGCTGGACATCAAATGCTATCACTCATGGATGGCTTTTTAGGTTACAATCAAATAAGGATCGCGCTAGAAGACCAACACAAAACATCTTTCACATGTCCTTGGGGAACATATTGTTGGAATGTCATGCCGTTTGGTCTAAAGAATGCCGGAGCAACATATCAAAGGGCTATGATGACTATATTTCATGATCTCATCCACAAGACAATGGAAGATTATGTGGATGACATATTAGCCAAATCAATACTTCGAGAGGATCATCTATAGGTTTTGGGACCCATATTTGATAGAATGCAGGAATTCAAAGTCTGACTAAATCTAAAAAAGTGTGCATTCGGTGTCACAGCAGGAAAATTATTGGGGTTCATAGTATCACACAGAGGAATCAAAGTGGATCCAGCAAAGGTCAAAGCAATATTGGACATGCCTCCACCATTGAACCTGAAACAACTGAGAGGGTTACAAGGAAGGCTCCAATCGATCAGACGCTTCATAGCTCAACTGGCAGACAAGTGCCACCCATTCCAACACCTATTGCATAAAGACATCAAGTTCATATGGATAGAGAAATGCAAAAAATTTCGGATATTCAAAGAATACCTTCTTAGGTCTCCTATATTGGTACCACCAGTACAAGGTAGACCATTGCTTCTATATATCTGAGTGATGGAATCAGCGTTAGGTGTAATCTTGGCACAACATGATGATGTAGGAAAAGAGAGGGCAGTTTACTATCTAAGCAGGACTTTGGTTGGATATGAGCTGAAATATACGCCCATAGAGAAGTCATGCCTGGAAGTTGTTTTCGCTTCCCAGAAGCTCAGACACTACATGTTGAGTCACCAAATGAAATTGGTTGCACATATTGATCCTCTCAAGTACCTATTAAGCAAGGCAGTGCTCATGGGAAGACTGGCAAAGTGGGTAATGATCTTAAGCGAGTTTGACATTGAGTATGTAGACAGAAAGGCTATCAAAGGACAAGTGATAGAAGATCAACTAGCAGAGGCACCAATTCAAGACCACCAGCCTATTGTCTCTGACTTTCCTAACAAATCTATCATGACACTACAATTGGCGATCGAGGTATGACAACTTTATTTTGATGGATCATGTACGAACCATGGTGTGGGGGAAACAATAGTTCTTATCACTCCAGATCAAGATAAAATTCTGAAGTCTTTCAGACTTAACTTCCAATGCACCAAAAACATAGTAGAATATGAAGCATTGGTCATCGATCTAAAGATAGCCATTCAATGGAGAATCAAGAACCTAAAAGTCTTTGGCAATTCGCAGTTGGTCATTAGTCAAGTTAACAATGATTATATGACCAAAGATGAGAAGCTCATACCATACAAAGCATAGATGGAATGAATGCGCATACCAAATTTCATTACATTCTCTTCAAGAAAATCCCAAGAGCATAGAACAAAGTGACAGATGCGATGGCTACCATAGCATCATTGATTGATATGCCAGGTAACGATACCAAATTCCAGTCTCTAGTGGAGAAACTCTTGGTACCATCACATCAGGCATCTATCATAGAATTAGCGTGTGTCCTTATTGGTCCTGAATCCCCATGGTATCAAGATGTCTATAGCTATCTCCAAAACAATGTCTTACCCCCAAACTTGTCTAGGAACCAGAGAAAAGCCCTCATCTGCCAAGCCTCTAGGTATACCATCCTCTCAACTACTCTATACAGATGAAGTCTAGATGGAACATTACTACGATGTCTCACTTCCATGGAATCCTAGAAATCTTTGTACAAGGTACATGAAAGAATATGTGGAACCCACAGAGGTGGCAACAACTTAGCTAAGAAAATAATCCACATGGGATACTATTGGCCCACAATAGAGACAGATGCACACAAGCATGTTCAAAGGTGTAGACAGTGTCAAATTCATGGAGACCTCATCCATGCACCGCCCCATGAACTAAATCCTATCACATCACCATTGCCATTTTCAATGTGGGGATTTGACCTGGTAGGAAAGATCACACCTTCTTCAACAAACAAACACAAGTACATCATATCAGCAATGGAATACTTCACCAAGTGAGTGGAAGCAATTCCCCTCACTTACATCACTGGAAAGAAAATAGCGATGTTCATACTTAACCACATCATCTGTCGATACGGGATCCCCCAAACAATCCTGACAGATCATGGCACCCCTTTCCAGAACAAGGATGTTGAAGACCTATGTGTATAGTTCTGTATCAAACAAGGGTTCTCCTCATTTTACTACCCTCAAGGGAATGGCCAACCCGAAGCTACAAATAAAATGATACTGAAGAAAATAGTGAATGAATCACGGAGAGACTGGCATTTACAGCTTAGTCCCGCATTATGGGCATACAGAACTAGTGTGAGAACACCCATGGGAGCCACTCCTTTCTCCCTAGTCTATGGATCAAAGGTATTATTACCCCTTAAAGTAGAAATTCCATCTCTGAGGATATCATTGAAGAACCTAGTTTTAGATGAAGACTATAGAGTGGAACGACTCAGTGAACTAGAGTTACTAGATGAAAGAAGGAAACATGCCTTCAACCACTTACAAGGCTATCAGAATCGCCTTAGAAGGAACTATCACAAGAAGGTGAAGCCACAAACATTTGAGGTAGAAGACCTCATCCTCATGGAAAATCAGAAGAATCAAGTAGAGCGAGTCAAACCTAGAAAGTTTGAGCCTAATTGGCTAGGACCATTTGTTATTGTCAACTCTACTCAGAGTGGGGCATTCATACTAGCAACACCAGAAGGAGATCATCTCCCCGGCTACATCAATAGCATGCACCTGAAGAGGTTCTACCCTTAGAGGTCTCTATGGTTAAGGCATTTATCTACATATCCAGAAAATACCAAAAAAATAAAAAAAATATACAAAATTTACCTTGGTGAAAACCTAGCAATCAGGCGCCTTGGTGACAACCAAAAAAAAAAAGAAGCAAAAAAAAAAAAAAAAAGTAAAGAGAAAAAAAAATTGCTCTCTCAGTGAAAACCTGGTTATCAGGCGCTATTGAGTAGGTACCTTGGTGAAAACCTGGCAAACAGGTGCCAAGTGTTCAAATCCAGCTTCACCATCAATGAGCTCCAAAAGCTTGAGCACACTTCAAATGCAAGACTGACTATTCCAAGCAATATCCAGAAGCACGATCCCCTCTGGGCACAAAGCACTTACCCATGGTTAATACTGGTCCACCAGACTAGGGGGTGATTCCAAATGTCTGGAAAAATCCTAAAAATTGAAAAGCTCATCAAAAAATCCTAAAAAGATCAAAATCAAGAGAAAATCAATCTTCATCAAAAATAGTAAAAAAATTGCAAAAATCCCAAAGCAATAAAACCAATTCAATTATCAAGAGAGAAAATGACAATTGCACCTAGTCAATCAAATGTCACAATCATGAGCTTTGCATATCAGCATTGGGCTCATCTGACACAGCTTTATCAATCTATCAATTCAATCAAAAAACAACAGGCGACCAAGCCAAACTACCAATTGTCACAATCGCGAGCTTTGCAAACAAGCATTGGGCCCATCTGACACAGCTTGATCAACTGCCAACACGATCAGAGTAATCAAATCTATCAATTAATACTATCACAATCATGAGCTTTACGAACACGCATTCGGCCCATCTGACACAGCTCGATCCGCTGCCAACGTGATCAAAGAAATCAAGCCAAAAAAGCCTATCCAAAGAGTTTGAGCCAATCAAGAGAACCCAACTGCATCGAGGAACCATACAAAAAATTTGACTAGGTCAGTCAAGTCAGTCAGATGTCAGTCTATATTTCAGGGTTATGTTCTTATGCTACTCCAGGATCCACCAGGTGAGGAGAGTAGCTATGATAGATCATGACTTATTTTTTTTATTGTTGTCTATTGAATGTTCACTTTGATTTCTAGGCCATGATGATTTAGGATAAATGTGGTAGGTGCTGTCACTTATCTAGCAGCCGCACAGTTCCACGATCTGAGCTTAAACCTGGGAAAGAATTGGACATTCCTTGTCTTTTATTTTGCTTATTTGCTTTATAGAATCAAGAGCTCGCAACACTATTCAGATGGACTTTGACTTGCTTTGGAGTTCTATCTTGGTTTCTATGGTCTTTCCCTTTATGTTGCAAACAAGAGCTCACGATGCTATCTAGATAGACTCTAGGGGTGTAGGAGTTCTATCTTGTTTGCTTGGGCTTCCCTTTCAGAAATCAAGAGCTCACAGTGTTATCCAGATGAACTCTGGGTACATAGGAGTTCTATCTTGGTTATTTTGTTTTAGATTAACTCAGAGGACAAGCGGTATCAAGATGGTCAATATCTGGGTGCTCTTGGCTCTCTTTCTTTTCAAACAGGGAACATAGTTGAATCCAGAGGGTCAATATTTGGGTGCACTATGGGTCTTTTTCTATTCAATCTCTCTACTCCTTCCGCTATCAAGAGGTCATGGTGGTATCCAGGTGGTATGTGATCTGGATCATTCAATGCTCTTTCAGAATATCAAAAAATACAAAAAAGATGCAATGATGACAAATATTGGAAACAGGGGCAGCGACTTGGGACATTCATCCTTTCTATTAGATCATATCTATCCAAAAATGCAAAAAGAAAACTTTTCTATCATCAAATTCTATTATATCAATCTCAGAGCACATCTATCCAAACTAACTTCTTTCTAACTAAACACATGCATTACTCAGACATTTCGTGCATAGTAGATTGCATTCATTCTTTAAGTGCATAAGAAAAGTAAAAAAATATGGTAGTTGCATACATGATAAAGCATAAAAATACATGCATCCATAAGAATCTCATATAAACATGCATCTCATTTACACCATCCTGCATAACATGTCAGTATCATAGGAAAAGTAAATCATCCATATACAAGTCTGCATAATAGGATCATATGGCATATACATTTCATCACCTAAACCACCAAATCATATAGAACAATACATATAGAAAGTAAACCATTGCACATCATATCAAAACATAGCTGCATCTAATGTAAATCAAAATATTTGAGTACAAATGAAAGGTCGCAAGTCTGAACAAAGAAGGAAATCAACATGTATATCAATATA
The DNA here is from genome assembly GCA_018584345.1 of Thuja plicata. Classification (NCBI taxonomy): domain Eukaryota; kingdom Viridiplantae; phylum Streptophyta; class Pinopsida; order Cupressales; family Cupressaceae; genus Thuja; species Thuja plicata. Next base: position 2,127,955 of record MU227058.1, read on the forward strand.
TATATCACTATATCGGGATACAAAAAATGGTACTACTCAGAGTATACAATGAATCACTACAAAAATGGTACAGGGAGTATAGTCAACAAGAGCTACCCCCACCCTCGCTCGGAGGTGCATGAGGGGGAGGCATATCAAAATTTGTCCTATGAGAGGACTTAGGAGCTCTGATACCACTACTCTGAGAATGCTGAGCCCTGCTAGATCTCTGCGACACTGTGTAACTAGGCACCCTCTCTACTGTAGGAACTGTGCCCTCATAATGGCATCTCCAGTAATCAATCTCCCTCTGAGCATCTCGCCTAGATCTATAATACCTATCTAGAATTTCTCTTTGGGTGACATCCTGTACACTATCAATGAATGAGCGGACCTTGGCCTGAGCCTGTCTCTCTCTAGACTCAGCAGCTGTAACACGAGCCTCCAAAGTAGTCACATGGGCATCAGATAAGGCAAGACGGGCCTGCAGATCCTAAACCTGCTGGTTAAGGTGCTCCACCTCTGAGGGATCATCATCCATACCACCCATCGCCACATCCATGTCACCCTCCTCCACCCTATCCCCTAGTCCCTCTCCTCCTCTCCATCTCAAAACCACAGAGTCATCACCACTCTCGGAGCTCTCCCCTGTACTGCTCCTACTATTGCCACTCTCC
>MU227058.1:2140367-2184618 GCA_018584345.1 Thuja plicata
TGTTTTATATGTATACTCCCCCAGAGTATAAGCTCCTTGTATGTGTTCCTTGTTTAGCTCTTTGTTTGTGTTCCTTGTTTTTAGTACATACTCCCCCATTGACATCAATGGAAAAGGGCACCATAAATAATTATGCACAGGTACTACTCCAGAAGTAAAGTAGTCAACCATTCATCAGTCACATAGGACTGATGTACTTGCTACTTTCTTTAATCAGACTTAGGAGAGGGAATGAATCCCAACTTCTCCCTTAGATACTCAAAATTATCCTTTGCTAAAGGCTTCGTGAAAATTTCTGCCAACTGATCTTTTGTGCTTACATAGTCCAATTTCACTTCCTTGTCTGCAACTTTTTCTCTAAGAAAATGGTACTTGATCTATATGTGTTTTTTCTTTGTGTGCATCACAAGGTTCTTAGACATGTTAATAGTACTGGTGTAATTATAATTACACTATAATTTATAATTACACTATATAATAAATATTAATTACATTTTTTATTGAGTGTAAAACAAATCAAAATATATATTGCTCAATTAATTCTAAATAATATTCACTAAATAACATTATTCTTGTGTTATTTAATAAATATTATTAAAAAAATTTACAGAATCTTCATCACATATTACATAAAATATTGAATAAAGTGATTGACAAAAAATAATTTATTAAATATTTCATGTAATATACATCAAAATGGAGCTTAAAAATAAACATAAACTTCCCGGACATAAAAATGAAAATGAAAGATACATCTCTCCTCATTTGATAAGCTTAGGGTAAAAAACCCTGAAGTAACTCAATCCACTTTCATTTTCATCTTAATTTTTCCTTTGTCACTACTGGGCGCCACCACGAATATGAGGGTTTTAGGGTGGTAAACTTGAAGGTTCCTGTGCATACTTCAGAAGAGCCATGGCATTTGAAGAATTATGAAGAACATGTTGAATATTTTTTGATTTTTTCATCACCAATTTGGTTTATTGATAGGTAAATCCTTATTCTCATTGAGTCTTGAGCTCTTCATGCAAATAAAATGATAGATATACTCTCAGACTACTGCATTTTCCTCTATGATCGATCCTTTTTCCTTGAGAATATATTATCATTGTGAGGATTTATTTGCAAAATATGACATTCAAACTTTGTATATCAAATGTATGGAAGCTCATTTTTATGTGCAGACTATTACATCTAGCTATGGATGTGTAATTGTTTAAACCCTTGGTATATAAAACCTTTCTTCTTCTAATGGCTATGTATTTGGATTAATGGGAAGTATGTACTGAGAGGGGAGGGGTGAATCAGTACCTCTAAAACCTTTTTGTATCCTTTAATCACTTAACCTTTGTAATCAATTGCATGTCCATTCAATCTGATCTAAACTATCTTGATGTGAGTTATATCAATTCATAACATTAATAAACATGTGAATCATTCATAGAAACATTCATGAACATAATTGACACATAACACAAGATATGGTATCACAGAAAACTCATGTTAGGAAGGTAAAACTGTGGTAGGGATGACACCCACAAAAATTCACTATCTGCAGATTGGAAGGGGCTGGTTAAGGCTTACAATTTTGATCACTTCTGATGATCTATCCTATTAGGAGTATCAGTAGAGACCTATTAAAGTATACTCTGTTAAGAGCTTTAGCAACACTGTTAAGTGTACACTCGGTTAAGAGATTTGATATTGGATTGTTAAATCCACCTTCCTTGAAATGATTTTTACACTTTGCTCCACTTATTAGAATGATATCAAATTACAATTTTGACTTGGTAAATGCAATGTCCTATTGCTGATATAGATCCTATGTAGTTCACATAAAAATATTATCACCTTAAACTATGATTGAATAATACCTCTGATTATCGGTTTCCTCTGTTCTTGGTTCTACTAACCAAATCCTTCTTTTTCTGTTCTTTTTCTTGAAACTCTCAATTCAATCCATAGATGTTCTCATTCTTTTTTCCTCTTTATTTTTTTTTCTCACACACCTTAATGAATGATTTGCATCATCTATTTATAGATGGATTGACTTCATCGAGTTATGATAAAAACAATGTTAACTCTAAGATCAGGTTTACAACTCATACCTAGATCTCCTAGTCTGTGTGTTTTTAATCAGTTAGACTGATTAAAGCACTTAAATTCATGTATCTTGTCCCCAAAGAAATATATTTAAAACAATTAAATATCATATAAATATAATATACTTGCTTTATTTGACGTGGAAGTCAGATCCACTTTTTGCAGGCTGCAACTGACTTTCAGTCCCGTTTGTCGGTCATGATTGACTATCCTTCGATTTTGACTATCGGTTGCACTGTATCTGCATTTTGGGTTCCTCTTCCAGCTTCCACTTTATCTTTCTTCTTTGTGATTTTTGGTTTACACACTAACTTGTGTCATCGGTTTTCTCTGTACTTAGTCATCTTTGGCAATCTCTTAGTTTTCTCTTTCCTATCTTTCAGTGTAGGCTTACCGAAAGTTTTGTTTGTATACTAATGGAAAATTAATGTCATCAATCTCCCACTTTGACATTGGTATAAAAAAATGATATGTGAAAATGCTAACAAAATGTTAAGTATATACAACATATATAATCCTTAGTCATTTAATGACTCCCCCTATGTATATGCCAGTATATCTATACATATGATATCTTTTCCTTTTACATATCCTTTTCCCTGAATATACATATACATATCTACCATTTTCCCATCTAAATGAATGTACATAACATTTATTTATTTATTTTTATTTTGTACTTATATAATTTCCCCCTTTATTTGATATTAAGGGCAAAGGTATTTTACCTTAGATCTTATAAAAAATATGGGAATGTGAAGACTTCATGTCTTCCAACATTCTCTCCCATTGCTCTTTGAGGTTCTCCATATCCATGTGCTCAAGTGTGATCTTTGAATGCATATCATAGATGCTATTTGCTACAAACATCTTGGGAGTTCCTATCAGTTGCCTTACAGAAATGATATGTTGTTGAATCAGTGTAAGATTTGGCAGAAGTTGAGCTTGTAGCTCGATTACTTCTTCTTTGAAGTGTGTTTCTTCCTCCCATAGATCCTCCCTTAACCTTTTTACCTCAATTATCTTCTCATAATGCAATTTGACTACATTGTCTCCATATGTGGTTAAGCTACTAGCACTATTTTCTAGGTTTGCATCTAGCTTTTCTATATTGTCACTATTCTCCTTAGTGAAATTTTCTATTGTGCTCAGATTTTGAATCAAGGTTATAGCTTTAGATATGATGGGTTCTAATTTAGATATGAATTCTGATATCTTTACCTTATTCTCTGCCACTTCTTGGCTGATGTTCTATATGAGCTTCTGTTGGTACTTCATTTTGGATCTCTCCTCAATTGCCTTCTCAGCATCAATGTTTTGAGTTGTGATTGCATCAGTGAGGGTAGCTAGTTGATCAAGTATAGGCTTTCTTTGATCAATATAAAAATAGGGTACAATTTGATGTTGAATGTCTCATGTTGGCTCTTGTACCATGGAGTCCCTGTGTTATTTCTTCAACTTCTATTGCAATTCCTTCCTCTGGCATATCTATCCATATTCTTGTAATGCATCCATGTCAAGTGTAGAGGGGTCACACTTTGGTATTTCAATGATTTCATCTAGGGTAACGTCTAACTTCTTCTTCTTCTTCTTCTTCTTCTTCTTCTTCTTCTTCTTCTTCTTCTGTGACTCAGTAGAATGTAGTAGCATTGCCAATTTCTCATCCTTTTTTGTTGTACTTGATGATGTGACCTATTGTGCTTCTTTCTACTCCTTGGTGTTAGTTTCAGCTCATTAGGTGTCTGTAGACATCTCCACATTCACCTTAGCATCGTTGGTAGCACTGTTGTATATTTTCTTAGGAGTACCATCTTTTGGTTTGTCTCCTTCATTGGTGTCCTTTGCATCATCTGCCTTTGTTTCTTCATTCTTGTCTTGAGTCTCCAAATCTTTGTCCTTATCTCCTTCAGTAACCTTGTTAGTGTCGGTTACAACTTGAGTATCTCCGTTGTCTTGCTAACGATCAATGTTGTCTTTGTTGGATTCTTCTCCTGTATCCTTTGGAGTTTCCTTCTTAGGTGATTTGCTTGTTTCTTGCATGATATTGATAACTTGTATCAATATTGGCATGTTGTCTGGAATGTTCACCTGTACACTATCAATTGCTATGTCCTGTTCATCGGTTGTGTCTTTTGCAACACTAACATCTTCATCCTTATTGAATTCATCTACTGGGTCATCGGTAATGTCAATGACATTAGTATCCACATTTTTTTCATTTGTGGTATCATCCCATGTTTCATCTGCAACATCTATAGTCTTGTTTCCTATTGTATCATCCTCTTCTTTGTCTAACTCAATTAATGTGATATTTTGAGTTGCCTTGTCAACGTATTGTTGTTGAAGGTCTTTGTTGGGGCTTACCTCCTCAATAGTTCTGTTCATGATTTTGCATAATTTCTTGTGGCTATCCTGTTCAAGTTCAATTAACTTGCCTTCAATAAATTCATATGCCCTCAGCTTTGGTGAGAATTCCTTCTTGTGTTTATCCGTCATCTCATCTATCTCTACTATCTTTGATTCAGGTGGCATAAGAGAAACAAGTACTCTCTCTGATTTCTTTTTCATTCTTTAATGCAAATGTCCAACGGGAGGATAATCTATCCAAGAGTTCCCTTGGTACATAACTTCCTTCAAATTGCATCGGTACATATTTTAAGTTATACATTTTAGCTATCATGGCTTCCTCAATTTTATTCTGATCTTCTTGATTTTGTTTCTACCATTTTCTAATGTGTGGATCTGTAATGGATCCAAAATTTACAATATAAAGACAATTGTCATCAATAGTTTCAGGTTCTTTTACCTTGACATTTTTGGCTTCTAAGGCTTCATCTTTCTTGATGTCTTCTATGTCCTCTTGGGTTCTGATGAATTTCCTTCCTTTCTTGCTCTGCCCTCTTTTCGGTTTGTGAGCTTTTCTCTTATAAGTCCTGACCTTTCCTTTCTTCATAGGAGGAGTAGATTCTTTGGATGTTTGGCTTCTAGTCATTGAAGCAGTCATTGTCCTTGATTTCTTAGATGGTGGAGGAGGTGGCGAATCTGATTCTATTTCTTGGGAGTCATTATTTTCTTCATCTTTACTGACAGATAGTTGTTCTTCAGTTTCCTCCTCTTGTTCTGCTTCTTCACCTTCCTCAACTTCTTCCTTGGTTACTGCTAGAATATTCTTGAGATTATTTACTATCTTGTCTTTCTTTTTTACTATCTTCTTGAGAACTAGGGCTGATTTAATTTGTGTCTTGGCCTCTTCATATGTGCCAAACCTTGGTTGCTTTCTATCCATTAGTTCATTGATTAAGGCATCAATTGCCTTTGTTGCAAGATCAATGTTGATCTTGTATTCCAATGGTTGTAACCATGCTGTCCTTGCTACAACAGGTTTTATGTAAGTATTATCTGTGTCTACCATGAAGCATATCTCATCCTTATATTACTCAATGAGTTTCTTGGGGATTCTTACCCTCTTTTTCATTTGGTCTTTGAATACTTTGAAGTATTCATCCATGACTGTTTCAAAGTTATCTCCTAGTACAACTATGTGCTCATTGATTTGCATGGTGACCGGTCTGGTGCTATCCCATTTCACATTTCCTACCAATGGGAACTTTTCTTGAAAATAAAAGAAGATACACATTATTAGAGAGCCAAACTTACATGCATTTGACTTTGCATTCCTGATTGTCTTTAGGTTGTCCTTCAACTAATTCAGGAGTATCTCAGATAAGTCCAATTGTGTACCCTTCTTCACAAATTTTTAGGCTGTGTCCACTGCACCTGATGCTATGCTGTTTAATATGCTATTCTAGAAGAATTTATAACATAAAACATATGCACCAAACTTAATCTCATCATCGATTATTGTTGTTACTTTCAATCCTCGACCATCCCATTTGGCTCCTGTCATATTTTTGGTCTCTACCTTCGGTGGATGCTTCAGTGCCTTTACTTTATTAGTTAAGGGGTAACTGGTGACTGCATGGATGACATCTTGGGTTATTTCCTTCAGTTCATCTAACCATAACTTGTTGTTATGTATTCTACTTAGTACTAACCGAATCCAATCGGTTTATAAGAACTTCAGAAAAATTAGGGCATAGGTGAGCCCTTTCACCTCAATGTGTTTGCGTTCTTCCTTAAGTGTTCCATCATCATTACAAAGCTTCTTGTAAGCTTCTTCTACTTCTGATGTTCCAATCTTTGCAATCTTGCAGTATATGAAGGATCAAACGTCTTCAACCAGCAAAACCCTAACTGGAATGTGTGAAAATGCACCAGCGTCATTGGGTTGTGAGGAAACCTCCAGATGGATCTTATAATTGGGTTCCTCACATGCCATGTTCTTGATGAGCTTGAACTCATCTTTCTTTGCATTTTTAGATTTCACGGTTCATGAAGTCAATGCCATTTTTAGAAAATTAGGGCTTCTTCATAATGCATAAAAATGGAGTTGTCGGTCCTGAAGAACTTACTATTTGTGCTTGCAAAGATCTCTGAACAGATTTGGAGTGCTGGAGGTTGAGTCATGATCACTTTGTAGCTTGGTTTCTTTCTGATCAAAAATTGCCTTTCATCGCTCTGCTCTGGGTGTCATGACAAATGAGTTGTTTTGATTCCCTATTTATAGCCGTTGCCCTAAAATGTGTGCCATAAATTCTTGCCAACTCATCGGTGTATGAAGACTGAGTTCGTTAGTGAAGATTTTACTTTCATTAGTGATACTTACAATGTTTCAGAGTAGTCGATGTTCAATTTTATTTTACCGACAAGTTTCGGTAACACTGACAATCTTGTTCATGTGCATGTTTACCAATGAGGCTCAGCTTATACTAGTAAATTTTTCTTTTAACCAACGCTTCTTGGTAAATGTAGGCAGTCTTAACTTGGAGTGTATACCGACGGGTTTTAGTATATATGCCTGAAAGCATAGTTATCACATATTTCAACAAGTACAACCATTATGCATCTTTATTATGCTAATTTGGAATTATATCAACATATTATGGAACTAATGTAAAGTAATAGCTTGGGGTAATGCAGCTCCATACTTACTTGTTTTCTTAGGTGGGGTTGGTGATGTCACCGGATCCATTGGATGGGGTGTCACCATTTGTATTTCTTGTTATAGCTTCATCATTTCTTGAAGCTTTTCTCCACATTTTGTCTCTAGCCCTCTAGGTATCTTTAATGGTGTTTCTATTGGGATATGTGCTTGTCTTTGTCATTCAGTCTCTGCAGTCTTTCTTGAGATGACCAACTTTATGACAGTGTAAGCATGCCATTCCAGGGCTAGTCCAGCCTCTAGACTTTCTAGTCCATAGTCTCATATAGTTTGCAGCAATGTGACCATATCTTCCACATGTTGTACAATTTGTCCAAGTATTGTAGTCCCATACATACTGATTACTGACATTCTTCAGTTGATATGGAGTTTCTTGACCTTTAGGCTTCCATGATTGTCTTTTCTTTTTCCAACATTAAAGAGTTGTGTGCCCATTCATTTTGCATGTAGGACAATATTTGTCCATGTAGGTTTCCTTCTTTGGTAGTTTCATCTCAGACTTACATTCGTATGCTTTATGACCTTTCTTGTTACACTTATAACAGAATCCTATGAATGAAGATGTAGATTTAGGAATACCTTTCATTTTGCCTCTTCATACATTTGATGTATGGCCTTGCTTTCCATAGTGATTTCATGTAAGCTTTCTTGGTCTTGGATTTTCATAGACATTCTTTGGATTGGATTGATTTGATGATTCTCCATTTTCAGTAAAGCCTAGACCATTGTTGTTGTTTTTGTTGACTCTTTGTTGTCCCTCAAGAAAATTATCCATTCTTTTATTGCTTTCTTCAGCCTTTTTGATAATTTCATTATGTTGTTGTTGTATTCTTAATTCATGCTTTAAATTTTCATTCTCATCCCTCAGTTCACTGATAGCTTCTTTTCTTTCAACGAGCTCAACATTTATTCTATTTGCCTCTTGACTCATAAGAATAATCTGATTTGTTATCTCATGGTGATGCTCTGTAAGTCTTTGTATTTCAATATCCTTTTCTTGTAGCTTTTCTATGATCTTTCTTCTATCATCAATGACTGGTGTTCTCTCTTGTTTAGCCTGTATAGCATTGTTCATGACATCAATCATCCTTACCATCTGTGTCTCTTGACCGATTTGTAGAGATTTAACTTGTCTAGCAAGATGTAGATTGATTTTAGTTAGGCTTGTGATGCTTTCTTCTGATGTATCTGATGCCTTGCTTGTAGTTGATCCTAAAGACTAAAAGAAATCTGGTATCTCTTCTTCTTGATAATTAGTCTCATTACAAAAAGATTCCATTTTATTTCTTTCATCTAGCAACTTTCTCATACTTATTCTAGCTTGTTTATACTTTTCATAGAACATCTGAATTTCAAGATTTTTATTCTCCATATTTTTATCAAGTTTGTACTTCTCCATTGTATGATCTTTTCTCTTAAGCCTTTAAGCTTTACAAGAAGAGACTCAACTCTGATACCAATTATTGGGATTAATGGGAAGTATGTACTGAGAGGGGAGGGGTAAATCAGTACCTCTAAAACCTTTTTGTATCCTTTAATCACTTAACCTTTGTAATCAATTTCATGTCCATTCAATCTGATCTAAACTATCTTGATGTGAGTTATATCAATTCATAACATTAATAAATATGTGAATCATTCATAGAAACATTCATGAACATAATTGACACATAACACAATATATGATATCACAGAAAACTCTTGCTAGGAAGTAAAAACCGCGGTGGGGATGACACCCACAAAACTTCACTATCTGCAGATTGGAAGGGACCGGTTAAGGCTTATAATTTTGATCACTTTTCATGATCTATCCTATTAGGAGTATTGGTGGAGACTTATTAAAGTCTACTCTATTAAGAGATTTAGCAACACTATTAAGTGTGCACTCAGTTAAGAGATTTGATATTGGATTGTTAAATCCACCTTCCTTGAAAGGATTTTTACACTTTGCTCCACTTGTTAGAATGATAGAAAATTACAAATTTGACCTGGTAAATGCAATCTCCTATTGCTAATATAGATCCTATGTAGTTCACATAAAAATATTATCACCTTAACTATGATTGAATAATACCTCTGATTATCAGTTTCCTCTAATCTTGGTTCTGCTAACCAAATCCTTCTTTTTTCTGTTCTTGTTCTTGAAATTCTCAATTCAATCCATAGATGTGCTCATTCTATTTTCCTCTTTATTTTTTCTTCTCACACACCTTAATGAATGATTTGCATCATCTATTTATAGATGGATTGACTTCATCGAGTTATGATAAAAACAATGTTAACTCTAAGATCAGGTTTACAACTCATACCTAGATGTCCTAGTCTATGTGTTTTAAATCAGTTAGACTGATTAAAGAACTTACATTCATGTATCTTGTCCCTAAAGAAATGGATTTAAAACAATTAAATATCCTATAAATAGAATATACTTTCTTACTCTGATGTGGAAGTTAGATCCACTTTTTGCAGGCTGCAACTGACTTTTGGTTCTGTCTATTGTTCATGCTTGACTGTTCTTCGATTTTGACTGTCGGTTGCACTGAATTTGCATTTTGGGTTCCTCTGTCGGGTTCCACTTTATCTTTCTTCTTTGTGGTTTTTGGTTTACACACTAACTTGTGTCATCGGTTTTCTCTGTACTTAGTCATCTTTGGTGATCTCTTGGTTTGCTCCTTCCTGTCTTTCGGTGTAGGCTTACCGAAAGTGTTGTTTGTATACTAATGGAAAATTAATTTCATTACTATGGCGTATTCTCTTCAAGGATTTACACTCTTTCAAATGGATATAGATTTCATTTTGCAAACCCTTTTGAAACATGTAATAATAATGGATGAAATGTATCCATTTTGTATTTAGTCTCATTACTCTTCCTGCTAACATATTCCTGCCATGAGAGTTTTTATAATTTCCATAAAATCTAAAGCACCATATCCCTTATAGTTATGGGAAACAATATTTTCTTGGAAAAATGAAGGATTTATATTTGCACTTGCTCTGTGACTTTGATGCAATGATGTCCCACATTTTGCACAAATCTGATGCTCTTTCTGGATATTACAAAGAGGCTTTACCATATTAAAATGGTGTGCTTTAATTTATTTCTCAGAGCTATGTCTTTTCATTTTTTATTTTCCATTGTAATAGTGAAAATGGTTGCTTCAATGCCAATCCTTATAACATTATCATAATCTTTATAAAAATGCCCCTCATAGCTTTGATTATCATGAAAAATCCTCTATTTGGTCTTTGAAGACAATGACATTTCAATTGCTCCAAAATGAATCCCCTTTTCATTAATGGCACTAATCTTTGTTATTCTTAGATGAATATTACTTTCTTAAACTCAAAAGTAGATATAATTACATGCACCAAATCTGATCCTTTGTTCATGTTTGCAACACCTTCATACCTTATATTTGACTGCATCTCTATTATACATAATAGCGTTCTCCATTTCAAATTTCTAATATTTTCAATTTATGATAACAATTAATGGATTGCTTCACATGGAAACCATTATCCTTTAAAATATTTTATTGCATTTCTTCTTGATCTTCTTGTTCTTCTTTTTCATTAATTTGTTTTTTATGGATTCAGAAAGTTCTTTCTTTTGAACATGTTGCCTATGAATGGAAGAATGATGTTCCTTTTCAAAAAAATTATTATCTTCTTCCATAAAATTGTTGTCCTATTCATACTTTGGCATTTGTTACCTTACGAAACCTTTCTGTTATCTATCAAAAATCTATGACTTTCCACATTGTAAGGCTTCCCTTTTCCTTTTCATATTGCTATTTCAATAGAAGCACTATTGTTTTCTTTTGATTTTACTTGATGAAAATATGACTTTCCTTGTGAGTTGGGCATTCCTCTTCACGTGAAATATGATCTTTACCTTTTTACTATTCATTCCTCATTAAAATTGGCTGATTTATCTCTTGAGAAACTTATGTTATGGTTCCTTTGTCAAAAGGTGTTCTCCTTCAGCTAAAAACTCTTGCTCTTTATTTATACAAATTTGCATGCATCCCTTGATTAAAGCTTTCTATTTTCTCAATGTAACTCACCACATTGCATATAAATGTTCCTTATTTATACTAAAACTTGATGACATGCCTGAAAATTGTTACCTAGGGATGAAAGAATGCCCCATTTTCCATAAAGAATATGTTATTTTATTGTAGTGTACTACTGCCCCCCATTCTAAAACAAAATAACATATCTATTTTTGTAAAATGTGCCATAGTCACCTTTCACCTTTGTAATTTCAATACCCACCATATCACTGTATTCATGATGACTTTTCATATTGATGTAAGTGCTTTATCATTGATGGATTATGATTCTCTATGTCACTTTTACTTAGTTTGTTGCTCCTATAGCTGAATATGGTACCATTTTGAGATGAATGCATCTTTTAGTGATAAACATCATTGTCTTCGCATTTTAAGATAATTATTTATGATTATTTTCAATGATTGTTACACCTTGATTTCTCATTGTGATTGTATCCTCTTAGTGTTGTTGTAGCTATTTGATATTATCTTGTAGCATGTCCGGCTCAACCTTTGTAGGAGCCCAATTTTCCCCACATGCCTAAATTTAATAAATGTACTCATACCTGTACAAGAAATAAATGTTGTCAGATAAAAACATGAAGTTAAGTACCTCTCAGTATCATGATATTGTATTCTAGTCTTCCATACACATGTTGATACTCTAGCCTTAATTCAGTGTACTAAATGAATTATACTATGTTTCTGATGTTATTGATGCAAGAGCATCTTGGGATCTTGGAAATCTTATATCAACCAAAAACATTTGTTTTCTATTTTCTTTTTTGATCAGTCTATAAGGTTCTTTCTGTGATTGTTCAGTTTAGATGTTTTGCAGTTGTGATCCTTACAATGTATTAGTGGCAACCTTTTGAACCATTCCCTAGGTTCACACTTCATTTCGTTACTTCACGAATGAGATCTTGCAGATTCTTGGCAGGACTATATTTTTTTTCATGTTTTCCGGCCAGTTTGTGTTTTTTCCATCTTGCGAAGGATTTCTCGATCGAAGAAGCTTCACAGCTCATTTCTCGATGATATTATGTTTATGGCTGACCTACTTGAGGGATCTCAATTCTTATTTATTTCATTGAAAGTAGATCCTGATGATTTGAGTCCTTACCTATGTTTTGTAATATGTATTCCTATTTTTGGGAAATGTGATCTTTCTAGGTCGACCTGTTGTTTGTGAAGGCTTTATTAGCTTATAGATTTGTTCCTTTGTAGGATGATGATCATTGGGAGTAAATAACTAGTAAGGGAACTCTCATAAGATTATCTTGTTGTAGCTAAATGCTAAGGATATTGTAAGGAATTATGATTGTAATAAGGCCTATATGCCTAGCATGTATAATTGTGTGTTGCATTTCCTTTTGTTAGAAATGAGTTGAGTAACTAAGAGGGGAGGGTTGAATAAGTTACCACAAAAACAAATCCAAGTCCCTTAGATGTTTTAAAAAAATCTATCACTGTCGCTCAGTTAACACAGATATTCTACTGCCACTTGTTTAACATAGAAAATCTTAATATATTAACTGTGATTATCCTTTAGTAATTAATTACAGAAACATAAACCATAAAGAAAATAACATGTACATAGATAACACCAAGATTTAACGTGGAAACCCAATATGGGAAAAACCACCAATTGCAACTAGTCACTATTTTTCACTCTTCTGAAGTGAGCCCTATTAGGAGCCAACCCTGTTAAAGGTTACAATAAAAATTGTTAGTGTGACCCAGTTAGATGATTTAATCACTCTGTAAGGAGTGGCCTTGTTAGAGGTCTTCAAACAATTCAATGCATAAATGTTACCTAGTGTGAGGATTTACAAAAGAGTGTCAAGTCTACTCTATTAAGAGATTTTGATCACTGCTACAATTGTTAGAAAGTAACTATGGATTGACCTATTTTGATAATAAAATGTCCTTTCTGATTCAAATCTCTGTTCTAGATTTAATTACTTGATCCTCACTGATAAGATATTCTATTATAGTTCTGTGTGTTCTGTCCTCAATCAGAATCCCATCTCATTTCGCCTTCACTCTTCATGTCATACATACATATCTTACTTTCTTCAACACTCTTATTCAATCCAAACTTGACCTTATATATATGTGTGTGTGTGTGTGTGATAAGATTTGTCAAGTCGGCCTTAATAAACTTCTAAATAAATAATAAAACTCATGTCTATCGCCTGCATATAACCAAAATATATAAAATGTAAATTGCTGTTAGTCAGCTGACACCAACTGTTTAACTCAGTCAACACTGAAAAAGCATTCAATATTTATCATTCAAGCCCTAGATCTATCCATCATGGTGGTGTGATCTTCCTTCAAAATCCTTTGTGCATCCTCAAGACTCTTTCATTTATCCCTTCAAGGTGGATTACAAGCATACAATCATGGAGGTTTATGGTTTCTAATTGAGTCCAAGATTTCATATTTACATACTTGTTTACATTCAAAATACACTTGCATATCTATTTGAATATCATAGCTTCATTATTATATTTACTTCTACTACTTGCTAGCATTCTTTTTTTCAATTATTGATTTCAAGGTTAATTCCTAAATCGGGGTTTGACTAAGGCAAACCCCTCCCCCCAACCAAAAAACCATTTTTCTTATAGGTATAGGTTCAGAACATCGGATTGGGATAGAGATTCAAATACCCTTTTTAGAAAACTTCCAAGATCTAAAACTAGAATTTTATTATGAGAATTTTTAGGTCGATTGTGACCTAGGGCGCAATCAGAAATTCTAGTCAATGGTGACATTGACTTGAGGGTACAAATCAAAACTATCTCAAAATAGAAAAAGATTTTTGGGTTTTGTCCATCTCTACATTTCTATTCTAGATCTGGTCTCATATTTTCTAGAAACTCAACATAGGTTTCAAAACATAACATTCTTCAGGTCTGCAATATTTCAAGGTTAGTGCATTTCTTCTATTCAATTCAATTAAAGTTATTAATCTTTCTAAACCTATAACATACTCTCTTCTATAAAATGGGAATTAGGGTTTCTCTCTTAATCCATATTCTTAATAGGTTGATTCATTTATGTATTGATCCTTTTTCTAGGGTTAATCAATTTGGATCTTCCCTTTGAGAAATTTGGGATTAAAAGAACAATCCTACCCTCCTCACACACATATTCAATAACATCACCTATATCATCCATAAAAAACCATTCTTAAATCTAATATTTTAGATATTATAGTCCCATTCAAAAATCAAAAGTTGTGTCTAGAAAACCTTGGAGTAAGACCTAGTAGGATTTCTAGGTCAGTAAGGGATGGTGAGGTTGTGAGTGTTTGGGAATAAAACCAAAGGTTGATTTCAGGTTCATGCAGCCCAAATAAGGTTTTCCATACCATGTATTGGTTGGTTGTGTTGAGAAAGGAGGAATTCTCTATTTGGAGTCTTGGCGAGGGAAAGGATCCCTAAAGTTCAAATTGAATCCAAGTTGAAACTAGTATTCAAAGGAAAAGAAGAACTAGGAGAGTGTGAAAGTGGTTTGGAAGGTTGATATTCAACCTATTGATGAGGTTGGTTTTTTTTTTTATTTGGTGAAGAGTTCAAATTAAAAATTTTGTGGGTTGTACCCATCTAGGTGGCTTCTTGCAGTGCAACTCTGCATCACTCTTCCCCTACTATTCTAGTCTTGTCTTCCACCTTTAGTTCCAGATGATAGCACTTCTGCACTATTTTAGGGCTGCAAAGATTTAGTTCATTTTGAATATTCTTTCTCAAGCCATTCAAATATCTGTCTATCCTTTCACTCTCACTCTCCGATGTCTTGGTTTTCAAACACAATCTCTGAAATTCTTCTGTATAGCTACTTACATCCATCTCCTTCTATTTTAGGTTTTGTCTCCTTCTATGAAGTTACACTTCATATTATTCAAGGATGTAGGCCTCCTTAACTTTAGCCACCATTTTCTTCCAAGAGGAAACATACTCTTTCCCTTTTTGACTCTTTCTCCTTGGAGAAAGTTCCACCATGTCGATGTTGCACCTTTCAATTTTGATTTTCCAATCTTGACCCTCTAGTTCTCTGGGATCTCATCACATTCAAAGAAATAGTCCAATGCATCAATCCATTCAATGACTACATCAATGTCCATCTTTCCACTAAACATGGGCAGATCCAATTTACTGTCAGTGGTTCTCTTGGCCACTAATTTGAGGGCATCCACAATGTACCTTTGGTCTGCAGGTATCTCTCCTTCCCAATATTAATGCTCAGGGGTCTCCTCTTCTTCTTTCCTTTATCCTAGGTATTCACCTTCCCTCCTATAAACTCTAACTTTGAGACTACTTATCTCATCTTTCAAACTTTGAACTATTTTGGATAGTTTTGCATTGGTTACCCTTGTGGGTATCCTAATGTACTCTCCTTCTAAATCATGTGCAAACATGTTTGTTCAAAATCCTTTGGATTCTTGTTAGGCTCTGATACCACTTGATGCAGAGCCACTAACTGATTAAATCTTAACTATAACAATTTTGAATCTTCCCCTTTTTGTGAGATACAACTACTCACATCAAGCCTACCCTTGGTATACTACAACTCTACTTCTAGGGGATCCAATCAAGGGATCACACCTTTGTACTCATCCCAAAATTCAATAGTGCCATTTTATGGCATCCATTCTCCCTTTATCCATTTTGTTACAAGGTTCTACTCCAAAATATAACACAATTTTAAGCACCCTTCTTGACAGCAAGTAACCCTAGAGGGCAAATGTGAAAGAAGTTGAAAAAAGTACTCTAATGGTTGAATGGGGTGAAACAAATTTTTATGTTGTCTATTTGGACCTTAGATATTATGATCCAATAGATCAATATCTTCCACCAATGCTTGAGGGGGTACTTTCTTCTTTGGGGGTCCTAATGCTAGCAGCCTTTCCAATCAGTTTTATGGCTATAACCCTATGCAAACCTCTAGGTATCTTGACTATTCCCAATTTTTTTAACACCCTTTTTTCATGTCATGAATGATTCCCAAACTTAGGACTGATTCATTTCATCTAAGGCCTTAACTCCCAAATTCTTCCCTAGGCCTAATAGACCTAATTATGACACATTTACAAAGGAAGTGTCTTGTTTCCTCAACTCAAAATCCTCCCAATCACCTATTTGGTTAGGATAGGTTCTAAAACTACCAAATCCAAGCCCTTAAGCCTTGGCTCCACTCCAACTTGCTTCAACTTCTCAATATCTGAAACCGTGAATAGGTAGCCACATAGAGATGTCTACCTAATTGCTTCCAAACTCACACATGCCACACTCAATCCTAAAAATAACCTATAGAATTATAAAGTACACATGCCAAGGTCTCATCTCACAGAGTTTCATATTTTCTTAATGGTGGCAAAATGAGAAATTGGCATTTCTCTGTGAAACCCTAGGTTGGCTAGGGTTTTAGACCTCTCTTGATAGAAAATGGAATATCTCCATGTAATCAACTCCTTCGAGCCCAAACCAATCTTGAATTAAAGGTAATTAAATTAGAAATTTTTTTCAATAGGTTAATACCTTCATTTATCTGTACCAGTTCGTACAATCATAAACACTCACATAATTATAGAAAAAGTATGAATTTTATTGATAAATATGTTAATTACATCATCCTTCCCCTGACCTGATTAAATGGAGTACA
Source organism: Thuja plicata (assembly GCA_018584345.1). Lineage (NCBI taxonomy): Eukaryota > Viridiplantae > Streptophyta > Pinopsida > Cupressales > Cupressaceae > Thuja > Thuja plicata. The sequence continues at coordinate 2,157,261 of MU227058.1, forward strand.
TGTAGGAATTTACCAATGTCCACAACTTATTTTCAAAGGTTGTGACCATTTGGGAGTTTAGTTACAAACAAGTTGCAAAAGTTGACAACTTTTGCATAGCAACTTTTATGCATTTTTGCACTTTTTGCTCCTAATGAGCAATTCAGACATTTTGCTAACATCTAGGGTTCCACATGAACCAAATCTATAAAAACACATCTAAAGATCCTAATTCCAACCTAAGTGACCTTCTATGTGATCCTTTGACCAACTTTGACCAAGAGGTATATATGAACACCTACTTGGTAAAGGGCCTTACAAAGTGGATCTACTACAAGTTTTGAGTCCAATGGAATTTTATTATTTTGTCATGGTCCTAGGAGAGTTGTTCATATCAGGAATTTGAGGATTTCTTCTATTTTTGTTAGGGTGATCCTACAACAACTTGGCTGACATCATTTTCTACTATTACTCAAGCATATTGTCTTCATGGTATTGTGATGGCATATAGAAGGCTTTATTTCATTGTTGCAAAATAGTGGACTGGTTGTCACTATATCAAAAATCCTATTCTTTTCATGCTTATACTTCATTAAATTTAGTGACATAAAACTATATGCCTATCACTATATATCATCTCATTCATTCATTGAATATTCTAATTCCATGATTGAACGATGCATGTCACTTTTTCGTGGACTTGCTATTATTGTATGATATGGGTCTCTCTAAATAGCTATTCCTTTGTGAATCCCTCCTTTCATCTCTATTTCACAATCCTTTATTTTTTGTGGACCTTGGTCCTTGGAAGATGGCACCAATTATAAATTTTCACTTCTCATCGTCGTTTCACAAGATACCCTTTGCGATGATACATGGGTTTTGTGAAATAGGGACTCTTTGATAACTTTCATTGCTATTTTACATTCTATTGGGTTCAATAATATCAAGGTCTTGCAAAACAATGATATTTAATGAAGCATGTATAATTTTGAAAATATTATTAAGGGTATTGTTTTTCAAGGTCTTTGGGTGGCTTATATAAGTTTATTTTAGGAATTTAAGGATAGAAAATATATTGAAATAAGACTAGAAAATACATTGAATTATGTTTATAGGTTTTACTGTTGAGATATTGTTCAGATTATGCATAAATGTGTTGGAATTAATGTTTTTGAATTGATGTCAACTTATTCCTACTATTGGAGACAATGTTTTTGGTTTTTTTAGTGAGATGATTTTTGTGGTACGACTACTATATTGAATATCATATGCTGTGAAGCTAGTAATGTGTTTGGGGATGTTTGTACTTGATTTAGTTTAAGCGATAGAGGTTCACAAGTTGATTTGGGCGAGTAGTGAAGGATTTATTAGAGATTTCTATTTTGGTTATTCTATCAGAGAATATTTTGGTTATTAGATTGGCATGGATCGGTTTGGCAATATTATTTATTGTTAGCTTGGAGGTGAGTTGAGGACATGGATGTGTGTCCTTAGATTGAGTGGTTCATTGTTTGGAGGCTGGAAATCTATTTTTATTTTATGACAGTTGTTATGGTTTAGTGTTCCCGATGAACAATGCAGAGATTTGTTTGATTCATGAGACATAAATGTTCCTATTGGTGTCATGGTATTTCACGTTGCTTGCTGATGTTTCTTGATTGTTTCCTATTCGTATTGCTTGATTGTGTTGGGTTATGTGATCAGAATTGAAGATGCCTCATGTAACGTGTTGTTGTTCTTATTGTTCTTGGATGAATTGGTGGTGTAGCATGTTACAATGGACCGTGGTGTGATTTATGGATCTGGAGCATGTTTAAGGATGTTTTTATGGGTCATTTTTATGTCTTAGCCGACATTCAATGGATCACATTTAGTATTGAGTTGTACTGAATTAATATTTTGTAATTAGATCGTTGGAGGACCTAGTTGAGATGAGTTGATATCATTTTTATAAATATGTAATTATTTATGATTGCAAATTGTGCGTATGATTAGAGATGTTGATAAGAAGAGGTATGAGAAAAATATGCAATTGAGCTAGATAATTTTTGTACTTCATTGGAACTATATTGGCATATCATATGTTTTTTTGTTAGTTTGTGAGCTTGGAAAGTATGTCCTCTATGATTTGAGATCATATATTTCTGTAAGGTATTGATCCTTCCTTTGGATTGAGATCCTTATTGTATTTGAGAAGTGAGATATATGTAGTATGTGTGAATGCATGTTCATTCCCCTTTGTAATACTTATAATAGAGTATAGTGCTTTTAACAGAGAACATTTATCTTGTGGGGTTTATTTCCACCATATTTTTTCCTCAAACAAGATTTCCATGTAAACAATATTGGTGTTATGTGTTGATTACTATGGTATGTTCCTACATTCATATTTATCTTTCATATTTGAGATTAATTTGATTAATTGGGTTAAAGGTCTTGAGTTTTTTTATCACAAATGATATACGCCCCCCTCTCAGTTGTGTGTGGTGCACTTATTCTAAAATTTGGTATCAGATCTAGTGTTCTCTTTTTGAAGCTTAAACCCTTGAGGAGATCTGGGATGTCAACCTTTAAGAAGGAGATTTCAATATTTGATGGAAAAAAATATACTATATGGAAGGACCAGATGATTACACACTTGAGATGTCTTAGTAAAGAACATTGGACTGTTAAAAAGAAATATTACCAGCCTCCTGCTGATCTATCTAATTTTACTATTGATGAAAAGAAATAATTTGGGTATAATATGAGAGAAAAAGAAGCTTTGAAGAGTGCTTTATCATATGCTAAATACACAAAAATTTTAGGGTTGGAGACAACACATGAAGTATGGACAAAGTTGGAGACATTATATGAAGGAGATAAATTTGTGAATCAAGCCAAGATAAAAAGTCTAAAAGGAAAATATGAGTCATTAAAGATGAGAGAAGATGAGCACATTACTTCTTATGTGAATAAGATCACTAAATTTTTTTGTGGAATTAGATGCGCTAGTGGAACCTTGGAAGAACATGAAATCATTTCTAAGATCTTGAGATCCTTTCCTCCTATCTACAATCACAAAGTTTCTGCTATTGAAGAAATAAGAATCATTACTAAAGTGACAAGAGATACATTGATTTTTAAGTTATTTGTTTTTTAAATTAGAGAATTTTGTGAAAGTCTTCCTAAAGTTGAAACTTTATTTGAAGCTACTATTTTTAAGGATAATCAAAGATATGATTCTAGAGAAAGTACATCTAAATATGAACCTAGATATGCTAAGGAATGGGTATATATTGAGGAAGAATAAATAAAACTTGATGACTTGAAGCCCTAATTGCTAAAAGACTACCTAAGATCTGGTAAGTATTAATTAAAGTTGACTTTGAAATATTTTGTATGTAATAAGAGTGGGCATATTGCTTCGAGATGTCCTGATAGACAACATAAGTAAAAGATAAAGGAATTCAAGTCTAAATATTAGAAGAAGTGTTACTATGTTGTTGATGAAGGTGTGAGTGATGATCAATCTAAAAATAGTGAGGATGAGATTGTGTTTATTGCTATCAAAGATGAAAATATTAACATTGTGAATGAAGAGAAAGCCTTGTTTTTACATGTGGATAAGAAGGATGAATAGGTTATTGACATTGGATGTTCACAACACATGATCGGAGACAAAAATAAATTGTGAAATTGGAAAGGTATGATGGGGGTGTTGTCATATTTGGCAATGATACTCCTTGCATGATCAAAGGAAAATGTTATATTACACTTTATGTTAAGATTAATACTGATGATGTTCTATATGTTGAAGGTTTGAAATATAATCTTTTGAGTGTTGGACAACTAGTTGATAAAGGATACAACTTACAATTCAAGGATGGAATGTGAAAGATTATTAGAATCTCTAGAATTGATATTTCTACTAGGAGAACGACTAAAGGTAATGTATTTCATTTGAACAATTCTGAGAGTAGATTCTTGATTGCTAAGATTGATGACATTTTGTTGTGGCATAAAATATTTTTCATCTAAAGTTTGATAAAATTGTGAATATAAGTACTAAAATAGCTATTAGAGATCTTCCTAAATTGTTGAATCATGTTAATACGATATTTAAGGAAAGACAGTTGGGTAAATTGACTAAGTCTAATTTTAAGAGAAAGAATTATTCTTTGAGTGGAATTTTGGATTTGGTGTATACTGATCTATGTGGTCCTACAAGAACAAGAAGCTACTATGGGGACATGTATTTCATTCTATTCATTGATTATTATTCTAGAATGATGTGGGTTATAATTTTGAAAGAGAAATATGAATCCTTTGAAAAATTCAAGATTTTCAAAGCTATGGTTGAGACTGAAATATGATTGAGGTTGAAATTTATAAGATCAAACAAAGGTGGTGAGTTTATTTATACTAAGTTTAAAATGTTTTGTGAAGAGAATGGAATAAAGAGATAGATGTCTTCTCTGTGAACCCCACAACATAATGAAATTGAAGAGAGAAGAAACAAAACTATTCTAAACACTGGTAGAACCATGATGATTGAAGGTAATGTTTCATAGATCTATTGGAGAGAAGTTTTTAGCACTTCAATATACATATTTAACTGAGTAAAAATTAAGAAAGGAAGCAGTAAGAAGCCTTATGAAATTTGGTATGGTCGTGTTCCTACATTGAAATATTTTGGATTTTTGGAAGTAAATGCTATATCAGAAGAGATGAAGACTTAGGAAAGTTTGATCCTAAATGTGATGAGGAAATATTTATTGGTTATTCTACAAAAATAAAAGAATATAAATATTATAACCTAAGGTTGAAGAAAGTAATTAAAAGTGAAAATGTTAGAGTGGATGAAAATTTTCAGAAATAGGTCAAATCTTGCAATTATGATTCAAATGATGAAGAAAAGAGTCAGATTGTGTAAACACAGAATCATAATCAAAATCAAAATTAGAATCAGAATGGATCTGTAGAATAGGATGAAGAAGATGCAAATTATAATGAAGTGGAAACACAAGAGTCTTATAAAAAAGAAAATTTAGAGACTTTCAGGTATGCAAAGTTAAATCATTCAGAAAATTAGATAATTGGTGATAATAATTAAGGTGTTAAAACTAAAGGAAGAATTGCTAGAAGTGAAATTTGTTTGATTTATAAGATTGACCCTAAAGATATTGATGAAGCATGTAAATATGATACTTGGGTTAAAGACATGGAAGAATAACTGGAAAATATTGAAAAGAATAAGACATGGATTCTTGTTCCTAGACCTAAAGATAAGAATATGATCGATACTAAATGGGTATTCAGAAACAAATTGAATGAAGAAGGTGAAGTGGTTTGGAATAAAGACAAACTTGTTTGTAAGGGATACTCATAGATGGAAGGTATTGACTTTGAGGAGACCTCTTCTCTTGTTGCTATAATTGAAGTTGTAAGAATTTTTCTTGCATATGCTACTTACAGAGATTCCAAGGTATATCAAATGGATGTGAAGTTTGCATTCTTGAATGGAGAGTTGGAAGAGGAAGTATACATTGAGAAACCATTTAGTTTCCCCTTGAATGATTAAGATGACATGGTTTGTAGATTGAAGAAAAAACTTTATGGATTGAAACAAATACCTAGAGCCTAATATTTGAGATTGGATAAGTATATACTGACACTTGGTTTCAGTAAAGCTACTGCTTGGTTTCAGTAAAGCTACTGTTGATAGTAATTTGTATTTAAAAATTGATAATTATAAAATTTTTATTATTGAAGTGTTTGTGGATGATATCATTTTTGGTGGAAATGAAAAGTAGAGTAAGGAATTTGTTGATGAGATGCATAAATATTTTGAGATGTCTATGATAGGTGAGATGAAATTTTTCCTTGGACTGCAAATTACAAAAACTGATAAAGGTATTTTCATATCTTAGCCTAAGTATGTAAAAGAGATATTGAATAAATTTGGTATGGATGATTCAAAACCTGTTGGTACTCCTATGATTACTAGTTGTAAATTGACTAGGATTGATGATATGCCTAATGCAAAGTAGACAAGATATAGATTTGTATAGTGGGAAAATGGAAGCACTTCCATGATATACTGGTTTAGCCTTCTAGGTAAGTGGTTTGGTGTCATTTCAAGCACCTTGAATGGGTTCCTGACTTTGATCTGGCTTTATCCCCCTGTTATGCCCCATTTCCACTCTTTCTGGCCTATTTCTGGCAACCCAGACTGAGAAACTGGGATTTTGGCCTTGGGGTCTAGGTCAACCTTTTTGGGTCAAGTTTGACCTCAACCTTGACCATGACCTAGGTCACAATTGACCTTTTTCAGGTCTGGGGCCCAAAATCCAAAATTTTAGGGTTTTCAGATGTCGGTCTTTGGAAAAAGTTAATTCCCGCTTCTAGGTCAGCTGTTTTGAACTTTGGGACAACAAATCCTCAATTATATTTAACATAGGTCCTCTTCTAGGGGCATGGGTCCAATTATAATTTAATTCTCCTATGTCAGCCTCTCTAGAATATTGTGCCCTAATTTCATATAAAAGGAAGCTTTCTCCTCTCATTTTATCTAACCATGAACTTTGATCATAAAGCATAATTGCAAGAAATTTAAAAGACTTGAAGAGTGAGATCCAAAGGTGAAGAAGCAAGATTTGAAGCAAGCCAAGTAGCCATTGAAACAATCAACCATTCTCAAGCACTTCTCAAGCATCTATTTTCATCAAGGAGATCCATTGGTGGCCATTGAAGAATTCAAGCTCCATGGAGCCCTCTTGTTGAAGATTTCTCCATCCATTCCTACAAGCCTCTTCCAATTCAAGAACCCATTCAAGATTGGTGTTGAAGATCTACAAAGAAATTGATTGAAGACATCCTACATTCTCCATTCTACATCCATTTTGGTGCATCCATACTTGTGGATTCAAGGATTCAAATTCTCCACAAGGACTTTTACATGAGAAAGGTGAATTGTTTCATTTACTTTGTTTATTCCAGAAATTTCAATTATACATATTTGAGGTTAATTCCAAGACTAGGGTTTGACTAAGGCAAACCCCTCCCCCAACAAAAAAACCCATTTTTCTTGCACAAACAGGTTTGGAACAAAAAATTAGGACAGAGATTTGGATACCCTTTTTGAAAAACTTCCGGGATCCGAAAATAGAATTTCAGTCTGATAATTTTTAGGTCGATTGTGACCTAGGGCACAATCGGAAATACTGGAAAATGGTGACATTGACTTGAGGCTGCAAATTGGAACTGTCTCAGAATGGAAAATGATTTCTGGGTTTTGTCCGTCTCTGTGTTTCTATTCCAGATCTGGTCTTGGATTTTCTAGAAACTCAAAAAAGGCTTTAGAAAAAAACATTCTTTGATCTGTAATATTTCAAGGTTAGTGCATTTCTCCTATTTAATTCAATTAAGGTTTTCAATCTATCTAAATCTATTCTACATTCAAATCAATCAAATATGGGTACTTAGGATCTTCCTTCCTTATTCTTGTTTCTAAATGATTGATTCATTTATGTATTGATCCTTTCTTTTGGGTTAATCAACTTGGATCTTTAATTTGCATATTCAAGGATAGATGGACAGCATCCTATTTACCCCCATAACAATAATAAACACACAATATTCAAATGTAAGGGATTTTATGTTAATGAACACACCACCAAACCCTAATTCATTCATTTTACCCTTTACATTTTGGTGAACCCGCGATAGACAACTCTTTCTTTTTGGTGTTAGATTTACATCTTTATGTTAAATGTTGCATGCATATTAGATTAGTTTTCTTTTATGTTCTTGCATTTCCTTTCAAAACAATTAAAATCAACTCTTTGATTTCTAAATTAGTTCATTTACATTACATTGGTGTATGATCTTTACCACTTCTAGTCCTACTTATTGTATCCCAGTTAGAACAAGCCGTAGACTCACGGGTTCTTTTGATCCTGAATCTTCCTCTCCTTTCCATAGGATCCTGGATGACAACTTGAATACTCATGATTTCAATCCTTCTATGGAGCATAACTCTTCTCACTCATCTCATGATGAGGAGGATGCTTTAAGAGTTCCTCCTAAACAAGTGCAAAAAATTTCAACTGAACTTGATAAAATGGGGAATTGGCTTATCCAAGAAAACCATAATCAAGATTCTATTCAAGCTATAGATGCTCTTAAGAATGTCCTTCGTGATAGTGACCAAGGTGTTAATTTCTTGCATGGTATCACTCATCTTGTGCATTTGAATGCTAAACCTTTAGCACAAGAGGCTCAAGATCTAGGATATACACCTCCTATCACTAGTCAAGAACCTTCTTCTGTTCCTTTACCTAGAATTCCTACTTATACTCCTCCTTTGATGACTACATCTCTTCCAATTTCATCTATTCCTGTGAGTGTTCCTCCGGTATCTTTACCTACCTCACTACCTTCATACCATAGTGTACCTTTTACCTATACCAATCCTCTTTCAACTATGGTTCCAAATGTTCCATCGGTTGTATCTTCTATTCCTGCTACTTCCTACACATTTCTTAGTGTTCCTAACATTCCTATGCCACCTATGTCTTCTAATGATTCCATAATTATTAGTTTGGTTCAAACTGTGTCTTCTTTACAACAACAACTTGCATCATTAACTCAATCCAAGTTTAGCATTCCTACATGTGACATGGGTAGTCCCTTATTTTAGACATTATCTATGCTACTATTCCGCAACAAGCCGATATGCCTCTTCTAGAGAATTAAAATGGTAAAGGCGATCCTGTTACTTATGTTAAAACATTTCAAATCCTTTGTAGTGATTATGCTCATGACCATATGATTTTAGTTAAACTGTTTGCTAGAACCTTTCTTGATAAGGCTTTGCAATGATAATGTTCTTTACCTCCTTATTCTATTGATTCTTTTCCTAAACTTGCTAATACCTTCATTCAACAATTTCAAAATAATATTGGTCCACAAGTTTCCTTAACCGATTTAATGCATTGTAAACAAAACATTAAGGAAAAATTAACTGATTTCATCGGTAGATTTAAGCATTTGTATGCTCATATTTCTTATCTTGTTCCTTATATTGATATTCAACAAATGTTTATTTCAAATTTACAAAAGGATATTAGAGATAAGATTCTACTTACTGAATTTACCTCTTTTCAACAACTTTGTGCAGCACCACATCATTATCAATTACAAGTGAGTCAATTTGAGAGAAACACTGCAATGGCTGTTCCAGTTGATAAGAGTGACAATGCTCCTAATCCTAATAAATTTTAGAACCTAACAAATACATAAAGATTAATAAACAGATGAATGTGGTTGCTAATCAAGTTGTTGTTGCATCTTACAATACCACTTCTGCATCCACTGCTTTCCGTATGAATCATACATTTACTCCCCTCTCTGAATCTTTACATTCTATTATGAGTAGGTTGTTAAGTGCTAATATGATTACCTTGCCTCCTATTTGACCTCTCCTTCCTACTACAATAGCTTCAAAATCCTTTGATTCTAAAGAATTTTTCCAATACCATCACCAGAATGGCCATGATATTGAAAAATGTTATTCTCTAAAGCATAAAGTTCAAGACTTAATCGCTTCCAATGCTTTATCTATTGATAATATTGATGGTAATGGAAACAAATCTGTCTCTCCTCCTAATCAAAACCTTCAAATCTATACGAATCCTCTACCTACATATGATACTAATACTATCGCTCAACCATCTTCTGTGGATATTGTTTATGATTCAAAGATGGATGATATTAATCACATTGTTAATCATGTGGAGAGCGTTGTTGTATCTCAACCTATTGTTCAAGATCCTTCGCCTCCACCTCAACTTCCAATTCTACCTAAACTTTAGAAACAAACTAAGGATAAGCAACCTCGGGAAATTTAAATTACCTTTGATGATTCTGAGACTATTAAGGCTCCCGATGGTCCCCTTTTTATTTATGATAGGATTGCTAAGATACCTACATGTGGTTGTCTTGTTGATCCCACATCATTAATCAATGTTATTACTGAAGAAAATATTTTTATGAAAGGCTTAAAACGTGATTATTATGATCCATCGGATGCATGGATCCAAACTTGTAATGGTTTCCTCTATCCTACACTTGGTTCTATCAACTTGCCCATTGAACTTTGTGGCAAGGTTGTAGATACTACCTTCATCATTGTTCCTACATATGATCAATTTCAAGTCAAATTTGGTTTGAATTGGATAACTTCTATGCATGCTATTTCTTCTCCTATTCATAAATATCTTAAGTTCATTCATAATGGAGAAGTAAAAACTATTAATCATAGTGTATACCAACCTTCCAGGCCTAGAGATTGTGCTACTCTTGATTTCTTTTGGCCCTCATTACCTAACTCATGTCCTCCTTGCCCTGAAAACCTTTTTCTCTCATATCAAGCCTATAAACATCACAAGATAGTTGAGTTAAGCATGCCTCAGATAGATCTCAACTGTGGTCTTTTTCCCACTCCTTCTATACCTCCTTTATCCATTATTGCTAATTCTATTACTCAACCTGCCAGTATTTCAACTCAGCCTACTGTGAATCCTATAAATCCTCCTACAGAACCTATGAAGGAATCAGTGGTTATTCCTCCTAGTTCTCCACATATGTCAAACAAATCAAAACATAATAAATTTGCTAATGAACATCGTAAGAAGTGTAGAGCTAATGCTAAGGCCCGTGATTCTCTTCTTTGAAACTATTTATATTCTTTCAATCAACCTATGCCTGATGTATTGGAAGAAGTCAATACTCAAAATGATGTTAAGATGAATGAGTGTGATGATCCTATTTGCATCTTAGATCCAATTTTAATTAATCTTGATGAGGAGGATACTTTAGATGATCCTATTGTTCTTAGTGATGAATATAAGACCATTGACCTTGACACTGACTTACCTCATATGCTTTCAACTCAATTGAAAATTACACCTAGTATCAAGCAACGTGATTCTCAAGAGGATCCTTGTTTGGAACTGGCTATTATTCCTACTGTATTGGATATACTCCCTCTTGCAAGTTTCCCACCTTCCCTACACAATATAAACTGAGATGGGGAGAGTAAGCGATATGCCTAATTGGCTTATCCTTCGTGGCTCTACTTTCTTTGGGAATAGTGTCAATTCATTTGCAATAATATCATATATGTACATGTTATCTTATGATCATACTGACCCCACAGTAGGTAGATCTCTTCTGGGTTCTTTGTATGTTTATGTGATATTTCCCATGAGTTGTCTTTTTTTGGGGGCATCTCTTAGTGGAAACATAATCAGTAGAGTTATTTATGTTTCCATTCAAGCCATTGCTCCTGTTAAAGTGTTAGCAATGAATTTAACATGGGGGCATAAAATCTACTCACTTTTTACACACACGCACATTCAAAACATTTTCAATACTTAAAATTTTTTCCCTTTATGGATTAAAGGCTAATCCTTAAAGCACATACATTTTACTTTTTAGGATCTCTTGATACCTCCAGTTTAAATTTACATGGATCCCTTGATCCCTCCAGTTTCAATATACAATGTTTTGATCCCTTAAGGTCGTAAGGTGTCCTTAAGAATAGATCTCCCTGATGGGTTGACTAGTGAGTAGCCACATTCACTAGGCGGTTCAACCCAATCTTTCCAGTTACACTTTTTTCCTTGTATGGTTCACAATGGGACATAAGTTCTCATTGGCCGAGGTGACCATACCCCCTATTTCCTTCTCCTTAATTGGTTATGTCTCTCTTATCATGATCTTAGGGTTGATAAAGACTTAATTCCCTTGGGGGCTTGAGGATTTCTTTGTCCCTTTATGATTCCAATAAGATTATCTATTCTTTATGATCTCCTTTACCAAGAGTTTGTATTGAATCCATACTCTTGCTAAAGTGGGGGCTAAATGTATAGTCAGAAAATGGAAGCACTTCCATGATAGACTAGTTTAGCCTTCCAGGTAAGTGGTTTGGGGTCATGTCAAGCACCTTGAATGGGTTCTTGACTTTGATCTAGCTTTATCCCCTTGTTCTACCCCATTTCCACTCTTTCTGGCCTATTTTTGGCAACTCAGACTGAGAAACTAGGATTTTGGCCTTGGGGTCTAGGTCTACCTTTTTGGGTCAAGGTTGACCTCGACCTTGACCTAGGTCACAATCAATCTTTTTTAGGTTCAGGGCCCAAATTCTAAAATCTTAGGGTTTCTGGATGTCGGTCTTTGGAAAAATTTAATTCCCGCTTCCGAGTCAGTTGTTTCAGACTTCGGGACACCAAATCCTTAATTATATTTAACATAGGTCCTCTTCTAGGGGCATGGGTCCAATTAGAATTTAATTCTCCTATGTAGGCCTCTCTAGAAGATTGTGCCCTAATTTCATATAAAAGGAAGCTTTCTCCTCTCATTTTCTCTAACCATGAACTTTGATCATCAAGCATAATTGCAAGACCTTTCAAAGACTTGAAGAGTGAGATCCAAGGTGAAGAAGAAAGATTTGAAGCAAGCCAAGTATCCATTGAAGCATTCATCCATTCTCAAGAACTTCTCAAGCATCCATTTTCATCAAGGAGATCCATTGGTAGCCATTGAAGGATTCAAGCTCCATAGAGCCCTCTTGTTGAAGATTTCTCCATCCAAATTCCTCCAAGCCTCTTCCAATTCAAGAACCCATTCAAGATTGGTTTTGAAGATCTACAAAGAAATTGATTGAAGACATCCTACATTCTCCATTCTACATCCATTTTGGTGTATCCATACTTGTGGATTCAAGGATTCAAATCCTCCACAAGGAATTTTACATGAGCAAGGTGAATTGTTTCATTTACTTTGTTTATTCTAGAAATTTTAATTATATATATTTGATCTTAATTCCAAAATTGGGGTTTGACTAAGGAAAACCCCTCCCCCCAACAAAAAAACCCATTTTTCTTGTACGAACAGGTTCGGAACAACAAATTAGGATAGAGATTTGGATACCCTTTTCGGTAAATTTCTAGGATCCAAAAAAAGAATTTCAGTTTGAGAATTTTTAGGTCGATTGTGACCTAGGGTGCAATCAGAAATACTAGAAAATGGTGACATTGACTTGAGGGTGCAAATCGGAACTATCTCAGAATGGAAAAATATTTCTGGGTTTTGTCCATCTCTACGTTTCTATTCCAGATCTGGTCTCGGGTTTTCCAAAAACTCAACACAAGCTTTAGGAAACAACATTCTTTGATCTGCAATATTTCAAGGTTAGTGCATTTCTCCTATTTAATTCAATTAAGGTTTTCAATCTATCTAAATCTATTCTACATTCAAATTAATCAAATCAATCAAATCTGGGTACTTAGGATCTTGCTTCCTTATTCTTGTTTCTAAATGACTAATTCATTTATGTATTGATCCTTTCTTTTGGGTTAATCAACTTGGATCTTTCATTTGCATATTCAAGGATAGAAGGAGAGCATCCTATTTACCCCCATAACAATAATAAACACACAATATTTAAATGTAAGGGATTTTATGTTAATGAACACACCACCAAATCCTAATTCATTCATTTTACCCTTTACAAGATCTATGATTAGTGGGCTACTATACTTGACACAAACTAGACCAGATGTTGTGAATGTCATTTGCATTGTTGTTAGATTTCAAGCTGAACCGAAGAAATCACATGTTGTTGTTGTTAAGAGGGTATTCAGATACTTGAAAGGGATAGTTGATTATATCTTATGGTATGGAAAAGATGATGATTTTAAATTGAGTGCATTTAGTGATGCAGATTGGGAAGGTAATATGGATGACAGAAAGAGCACTAGTGGTGGGGCATTCTTTTTCGGTAAGAGATTAGTTTCATGGGAAAGTAAGAAAAAAAATTGTATATCACAATCTATTTGTTTGTGGTGACTGATCAAGAAAGTACTGTACACTTTTTTGAAATTCATGGGATTGACTCATCAAGCATTTGTTGGGTTGTCTCATCAGGCATAGGATGACCCATCAAGAAATTTTTATGGTTAGGGTTTTTCTATTAGAAAAATAATGTCAGGGTTATGGCTTGTTAGAGTGAAGAAGTATTGTAATATTTTGCTGCAATATTGAGCTGCAAGGGATCATTGGTTGCAATCAATTGAAATTACTGAATAATAATATTGGACTCTCTATTTGGTGGACGTAGCCCAAGATTGGATGAACCACGTTAAATCCGTGTCTTCTTGTCTACTTCTATGTGCTTTATTCCTTTACATTATTGGTTATATTTGGATGTAACTATTAGAATTTTGTCTTCTAATCCTAACAAGTTGTATTAGAGTGGGTTTTTTCCAGTTATCCTCTGTAGGAAGGTCTCACATTTGAGAGGGAGTCTCATGGTTGAGTGGGTGTAATGAAAGATGGGGGTAAGTTAAAGCTTGAAAATTTTAATGGGTAGAACTTTCAGTTATGGAAAATAAAGATGGAGGAATATCTCTATCAAAATGATTTATGGAGTCCATTGGGAGGAATAAGAAAGAAAGTTGCAACTATGTCTCAAGAGGATTGGGATATTTTGGATAGAAAGGTACTTGGGAGTATTCGTTTATGCATGGAACAATCAGTGGCATTTAATATTACAAAAGTGAAGACAAATGAAGACTTGATGGAAACCCTAACAAAGTTATATAAAAACCCTTCTACTTCAAATAAGGTATTTCTTATGAAGCATTTATTTAATATGAAAATGGTAGAAGGTGGGTCAGTTGCTGATCATTTAAATAAGTTTAATACAATTACCAATGAATTATCTTCTGTTAATGTCAATTTTGATGAAGAAATTAGGGCTCTTTTGATTCCGTGTTCATTGCCTGAAAGATAGAATGGCTTGGTAATGGCTATTAGTAACTCTGTTTCTGGTTTAAATAGCCTAAAATTTGATGATGTTGTTGGTGTTATTTTGAGTGAGGAAATTTGTAGGAAAATCTCAAGTGGGTCCACATCAGGTAGTGTTTTGAATGCAAAAGTAGAGGTAGATCAAAGGAGAGAGGAAACAATTCTAGGGGTAATCATGAGGAAAATAAAAGGGAAAGAGGTATCAATCTAGAGGACCAAATGATTGGTGGTAATGTGGGAAACTAGGTCATAGGAAGAAATATTGTTGGTTTCAGAAGAATAAAGAAGGATACAAACAAGAAAGAAATAAGGAGGCAATGTGGTAAATAATAAATTTGAAGAGGTTTTTTTTATTATTTTCCTTGAAAATGACGATGTTTCATGGGTTCTAGATTAAGTTGTAGAATGAGAATCATTGGCTACTAAAAGAGGTAAGGCACGTTCCAAGGATGAGTAGGAATTTAATTTCAGCAGGGCAACTTGTTGATGAAGGTTACACATTTACTTTTAATGAAAAAAATTGGAAGGTTTAAAAAGGTTCCTTGGTAGTAGAAAAAAGTGTGAAAGTAGGAACCTTATATATTTATACAAGTCATATTGTTCCTTCTACTTTAATTGTTACAAAGGAAAGTCAATGTTCAGGAAAAGTTGCTGCAGTTGAGAAGGTAGACATGAAGCAATCACTGTAGATTCTGAAACATCACTATGGCACACCAGACTTGCGCACATGAGTGAAAAAGGTATGAAATTAATTCATTCAAAGAAAGTCTTACCAGGTCTGAAATTTGTCAATAAGGATTTATGTGAAATTTGTGTAAATGGAAAACAAAAGAGAGTTAGTTTTATGAAGGTTGCGAAAGAAAAGAAAGATAATAAATTAGAGCTTGTGCATAGAGATGTATGGGGACCAGATCATGTATCTTCCCCTGGTGGCTCTCTCTATTATGTTACATTCATTGATGATGCAACTAGGAAAGTATGGATTTATTTCCTCAGGTATAAATCTGATGTATTTGAAACTTTTAAAATATGGAAAAGCTTGGTTGAGAATGAGACTGGTAAAAGACTAAAATATCTCAGATCTGATAATGGTGGTGAGTATTGCAGAACATAATTTAAAGATTATTTTTTCGTTTAATGGTATTCATGGGAAAAAAATAAATCCAAGGATTCCACTAGAAAATGGAGCAAATGAACACATTAATAGGAAAATAATGGAGCATGCAAGGAATATGAGGTTGCGTGCTGGGATGCCCTTAAAAATGTGGGAAGAGGCTATAAAAAATATTTTTTATTTAATTAATAGAGGTTCTTCTACTCCTTTGGGTTATAGTATTCCAGAGGAAGAATGGATAGATAAGAAGGTGAGTTATCATTTTCTCAGAACCTTCAGTTGTGAAGAATTTGCACATATAGATTCTTAAAAACATAATCAAGATAGAAGCTAAATCAAAGAAATATGTATTTGTTGGATATGGCATTGATGAGTTAGGCTATAGACTTTGGGATTTTGAGAATCATAATTTTTTTTGGAAATACTGGAATGGTATACTATGAGGGGAGGGGTGAATCAGTACCTTCAAAACTTTTATCACTTAACCTTTATCCTTTTAGTAATCAATTTTACTACCATTCATATCTGCTATTCTATCTTTGTGTATGTAACATTAATTCATAAACTAATTATCATGTAAAACATTCATGAAATGTATAGACACATGACACAAGATTTGGTAATGCAGAAAACCCTTGTTAAATGGTTAAAAATGTGGTGGGGATGAAACCCACAAAGCTTCACTATCTGCATAATGGAAGGGGCCAGTTAAGGCTTACAATTTGATCACTTCTGATGATCTACCCTGTTAGGAGTATTATGTGGAGACTAGTTAAGTTCTACTCTATTAAGAGTTTTAGCAACACTATTTAGTGTGCACTCGGTTAAGAGATTTACAAAGGATTGTTAAATCCACCTTTCTTGAAAGGATTTCTTCTATTTTCTACACTTGTTAGAATGTAGACAAAAATATTCAGTGACCTGAATGTATGCAATCTACAATTTCTGATTACAGATCCATTAAATTCACATATAAAATGTATCACTTAATGTGATTAATTAATACCTCTATTGCTTGGTAGCCTTGAATCTGGTTCTTGATAACCTAATTCATCTTTTTCTATTCTTGCTTGAAACTCTTAGTCTGATACATAGATGTGCTCCTTGGCTACTATCATCCATACATCCATTTGAAATGAATGATTACACAACTATTTATACAATAGATTGACCTAATTAAGTTTCATGTATTATAAAGATAACTCTATGATCAAAGGTTTACGACTTGACCTTGATCTCCTAGTTTACATGTTTTCAATCAGTTAGACTGATTAAAACAATTAAAATTACAATTACATTTCTTGTCCCTCAAGAAATGGTTTTAAATCAAATCAAAATGCTAAATATAAAACATAAGTGTTTTATACGACATGGACGTCAGATCCACATTTCTCAGGATATAATTGACTTTTGGTGTCTGATGCTCGGGTTGCTCTATTGTAAGTCTGTTGGTGTTCCTTCTATGAATTGTCCATCAGGTTCCCTTGCTCTGTTGGGTTCCTCTACTTTTTTGCTATGTCAATTTGCACTTCAACATTTTCGGGTTGAACTATGTAAACTGTGTCGGGTTTCTCTTGTGCTTAACACTTTTTGGTGACCTTTGTTATCTGTACTTTCAGTTTGTACTGAAAGTCTATCTTTTGGTGTAGGTGTTACCGATGGCTCAAAAACTATTTTCCCTTTGCACATGCTAATGGAAAAATGTGTCATCAAAAATTGTGAGAAACAAGAATGTCATATTCAATGAGAAAGTGTTATACAAAGATCAGTTGCGACAAAATGAGAAGAAATAAAATGATTATGTAGTGCTAGATAATACTCCTAAAGATGATGTTCCAATGGCTCCTCATGATCCGCAACAATAGAAAAAACAAATACCACAAACTCTAGTGAATGTTAGACAATCTTCAAGGATAATCAGACCTCCTGATAGGTTCTCTCCCTCTTTGTATTCTATTTTATTGACTGATGATGGTGAAAAAGAATGTTATAATGAAGCTATGCAGCTAGATACCAAGGTTCAGTGGGAGCATGAAATGAGAGAAGAAATGGACTCCTTGTTGGGAAATCAAACTTGGGAATTATGCAAGTTTCCTGCAGGTAAAAAGTATTTACAAAACAAATGGGTTTTTAGGCTAAAAGAGGAAGATGGAGGTAATAAATAATTTAAAGCTAGGTTAGTCGTAAAGGGATTTGCACAAAAAAAGGAAGTGATTTTTTGAAATATTTTCTCTAGTTTTTAAGATGACTTCTATTCGTACTATTTTAAGTATTATGGTTGTTGAAGATTTGCATTTGGAACAACTAGATGTGAAAACTGCCTTTCTCCATGGTGATTTGGAGGAGGAGATATATGGAACAACCCCAAGGATTTGAGGTCACAGGTAAGGGGAAGTTAGTGTGTAGATTAAAGAAGAGTTTATATGGCTTGAAACAAGAACCTCAACAATGGTACTTAAAATTTGATAGTTTTATGAATGAGCACAACTCCCACAGGTGTAATTCTAACCATTGTGTTTATTTTAAGAGGTTCGATAATGTAAACTACATTATTTTATGTTTATATGTTGATGACATGCTTGTATATGGGTCTAACATTGTTAAAACAATAGTTAGAAAAATCATTTTCTATGAATGATTTTGGGGCAGCAAAACAAATCCTTTGTATGAAAATTTGCATAGATAGCCAGAACAAAAAATTGACTCTATCTCAGGATAATTATGTTGAAAAGGTGGTGCAAATATTCTCCATGGGGAATGCAAAATTTGTTAGCACACCTTTGCCTAGTCATTTGAAATTGACTAAGGAGATGTTTCCAAAGACACAAGAGGAGGAAGAAAAATTGTTGAAGGTACCCTATGCTTCAGCTATAGTAGTTTAATGTATAACATGGCATGCACCAGATCTGCTATTGCACATGTTGTAGGAGTTGTTAGTAGATATATGATTCATCCTAGAGTTTAGAAATGGAATGCAATAAAAAGGATTCTTAGATACTTGAGAGGTACATACAATAAATGTTTATGTTTTGGGGGCTCTAGTATTGATTTACAAGGCTATGTTGACTCAGATTTGGTAGGAGACATTGACACTAGGTGAAGTTCAATAAGATATGTTTTTACTATTTGTGGGAGAGCGGTGAGTTAGATCTCCAGGTTATAAAAGATGGTTACTTTATCCACCACAAAGGCAAAGTATGTAGCTGCAACAGAGGCAAGCAAGGTATGACTACAATCCTTCATGGAAGAATTGGGGAAAACATGGGTTAACAATTATTTATTTACAAACAACCAAACTGGCATTCATCTTGCAAAGAATTCTGCCTTGCATTCAAAGACAAAATATATATAGTTGAGGTATCACTTCATTCAGCCAGTATTGGATGATGGATAGTTAAGGCTAGAAAAGATACATACGAATGAAAATCCAGCGAATATGTTGAAAAAGGAGGTGACAAGGGAGAAGTTGAGCTCCTCTCTAGCTTTAGTTGGTCTTCATGACTAAAATAATAAAATAGAGCATCAGAGTCCAGGGTGTTTCTTTCGAGTGGGAGCTACCGGGGTAGTGGTTTTGCTACAGGACCAGTCTCCAAGTGGGAGATTGTTGTTTTGTGGTGACTGATTGGGCAAGCACTGTACATTTTTCTGCAATTTGTAAACTTCTTCACTCATCAAGCATTTTTTGGGTTGACTCATTAACCATTTACCTAGGTTGAATCATCAAGCATTTCCCTAGGTTGACTTGTTAAGAAAGTTTTAGGGTTATATCTTTTCTATAAGATAAATGGTGTTAGCATTATGGCTTGTTAGAGTGAAGAAGTATTGTAGCATTTTATAGCGGTATTCAACTACAAGGGATCATTGGTTGTAACCAGTTGAAATTACTAAATAATAATATTGGACTCTTTATTTGGTGGATGTAGCCCAAGATTGGGTGAACCACGTTAAATCCATGTCTTCTTGTTCTACTTCAATGTGCTTTATTCCTTTGCATTATTAGTTATATTTGTATATAACTGTTACATTTGTGTCTTCTAATCCTAACACAATCTATTATGAAAGCTAAATATGTTGCTACTGCTACTAAGTGTACACAATTAATGTGGATGAAGCAAATGTTGAAAGATATAAGAGTGATTATTGATGAGCCTATCACTATTTACTATGACAATTCAAGTGCTATCAATATTTTGAATAACCTTGTGTTGCATTCAAAGACCAAGCATATTTTAATTAAATATCATTTCTTGAGAGACAAAGTTAGTGAGAAAGTAGTAATATTGGAGTATGTATCTACAAAAAGAGAAGATTGCAGATATTTTCATGAAACCCTTCCAGAGGATAATTTTGAGTATCTCCGAGGTAAGATTGGGGTGTTTTCTCCTCCTAATCATAGATAGAGATTCATTCAGATGCATCAGTCTAGTGTTCTTACAGATTATAATTAATTTGGACTGATGTTTTTCGTGGCTACTCCTTAGGGGGAGTAGTGATTGAGTAGTGGTCAGCTGTTGAGAGTTTATTGTTTAGATTTTTGGCCTCAATGACATAGTGAATATATGTGCCTTTGTCATTGATGATAAAGAGGGAGAGATTCATGTGAAAAATAAGCATGTTGGGGAGAGATAGTAAAAAATTATGAGACTATGTGAAAGATATTGTGGATATTGCTGGTATTCATGTTGATATTATTTTATTTGTGCATTGATTTAATTTTTACATCATATATTGCCATAAATGACAAAGGTGGAGATTTTTGAGATATTGTTCAGATTGTACATATATGTCCTGACATTAATGATTTTTCATTTATGTCAACATATTCCTACTATTGGAGACAATGTTGTTGGTTTATTCAGTGAGATGATTTATATGGTTGGATATTGTATTGAATATCATATGATACAAAGCTAGTAATGTGTTTGAGGATGTATGTACTTGATTTAGTTCAAGTGGAAAAGGTTGGCATGTTCACTTGGGTGAGATATGAAGGATTTACCAAATATTTCTATTTTGGTTATTTTTTAGAGACAATGTTTCAGTTATTGGATCAGTGTGGATCGGTTTTCCAATATTCTTTGTTGCTAACCTAGTGGTGATTTTAGGACATGTATATGTTTCCTCAGATCAAGTGGTTCATGATTTGGATACTGACAAGCTATTTTTATTTTATGACAGTGGTTATGGTTTAGTGTTTTTGATGAAGAGTGCAGATATAGGTTTGACTCATGAGACAAATATGTTCCTATTGATGTCATTATATTTCATGTTGCTTGATGATGTTTATTGATTGTATCTTATTCATGTTGAAAGATCATGATAGGGTATGTGATCGTAATTGAAGACTCCTCATGTAACATATTTCTATTCTTATTGTTCTTGGACGACTTGGTGGTGTAGTGTGTTGTGATGGATTGTGGCATGATTTATGGATCTAGAGCGTGTTTGAGGACGTTGTTATGGGTCATTTCTCTATCTTAGTCGACATCCAATGGATCACATTGAGTATTGAGTTGTATTGAATCAATATTTTGTAATTAGGTCCCTAGATGACCTATTTGAGATGAATTGATGTCATTTTTATAAATATGTAATCATTTGTGATTGTGAAGTGTGTGTATGATCATAGATGCTCATGATAAGAGGTATGAGTGGAATCTACAATTGAGGCAGAGAATTGTTGTACTTCATTGGAACTGTATTTGCATATTAGATGATGTTTTTTTGGTTTGTGAGCTTGGACAATATGTACTCTATGATTTGAGATCAAAGATTATAGTAAGACAATGAGCGTTCCTTTGGATTAAGATCCTTGTTGTATTTGAGCAATGAGCTCTAGGTAGTATACCTGAATGCATGTGCATTCCCCTTTTTAATATTCCTAATAGGGTATCATTCTTTTAACATAGTACATTCATCTTGTGGGTTTGACCCCCACCTTGGTTTTAACTCTAACATGGTTTCCATGTCAAAAATCTTGGTGTTATGTGTTGATTATTGTGTTATGTTCTTGCATTCATGTTTATCATTCAGATCTGAGATTAAGTTGGTTATTTGGTTAAAGGTCTTGAGTTTTGGTCACAACTGATTCACCCTAATTCTTAGTTGTGTATGTTGAATTTATTCTAACATTTACTTGTTGAGTTTGATTCTTCATATGGACACTAGTGGGAAAATTATTTGAAGGTTCCAAGAAAATTTGTGAACAACTCAACATGTTTTCTATTTTATGATTATCCTACTTATTATGCTTTGTATTGGTTACAAATTAAATCTATGTCATTGTTAAAGCTTTTTCTATTGATCATTAATATATGATCTATAGAATCATGTCTATGACTATTTTTGTGGTTCATTCACTGTGTTGTTGTATTATGCTATAAATTTAGCAATATTGAAATGTTCAACCAATAATGTTATGGCATATCACCATAGATAGATTTTTTTTCTTTCTCCCCCCTTTCCCTCTTAAAAGTAGACAATGAATGAAGAGATTGTTGGAATAATGGAATAGTGTGTACTGAGAGGGGAGGGGTGAATCAGTACCCTTAAAACTTTTATCAATTAACCTTAATCCTTTAGTTATCAATTCCTTGCATTGCTGACCATATGTGCTATTCTATATTTGTGCATGTAATATCAATTCATAAACTTAATTTGTATGTTAAAATTCATAGAAACATTCATGAAATGTAATGACACATGACACAAGATTTGGTAATGCAGAAAACCCCTGTTAGAAGGTAAAAAATACGGTGGGGATGAAACCTACAAAACTTCACTATATGCAGAATGGAAGGGGCTTGTTAAGGCTTACAAGTTTGATCACTTCTGATGATCTTACCCTGTTAGGAGTAACATGTTTAGACTAGTTAAGGTCTACTATGTTAAGATATTTATCAACACTATTTAGTGTTCACTCGGTTAAGATATTTACAAAAGGTTTGTTAAATCCACCTTCTCAAAGGATTTCTTCTATTTGCTACACTTGTTAGAATGTAGTAAAAAATACTTATTGACCTGATATAATGAAATATAGAATTTCTGAGTATAGATTATTTAAATTTTACAATATGATGTATCACCTATAGTGACTGATTAATACCTCTGTTCTTCTCGGTAGCCTTGGATCTTGTTCTTTATAATAGATTCCATCTTTTTCTGTCCCTCTGCATAAGACTTTGTATCTGATCGATAGATGTATTTGCGGCTACAATCATCATCACATCCTCTTGTTTTGATTGACTACACATCTATTTATACAATTAATTTGACCTAAATAAGTTTCATGCTTTACAATGATAACTCTATGATCAAAGGTTTACAACTTGACCTTGATATCCTAGTTTGCATGTTTTCAATCAGTTAGACTGATTAAAACAATTATAAATTAATTACTTGTCCCTCAAGAAATGAATTTAAAGATAAGGTTTAAGCTAAATATAAAACTTAAGTGTTTTATCTGATGTGTAAGTCAGATCCACATTTCTCGAAATAAAACTGTCTCACAGTAGACTGGTGCTCAGGTTGCTCTGTAGTCTACCTGTTAGGTTGCTATGTAGACTTTCTATCAGTTTTCTTTGTCGGGTTACACTGTAAACTTCTGTCAAGTTCCTCTATGAATTATGTTGTTAGTTTACACAGTGATCTATCTGTCAGGTTCCTCTGTCGGTTTCCTTTGTACTAAACATTTTTGGTGACCTCTGTTAATTGTTGTGTCGGGTGGTACTATAAGCCTGTCTTTCGGTGATCATGTACCGATGGTTCAATTTTTTTTTCCCTTGTATAATAATGGAAAAATATGATCATAAAAGATGAATTCTAAAATCCTAAAGGTCATTCAATGGTGTACAATTAGTCCCCCCATCGCTAAACTTTACATAGAGGTTGTTGCCTTACCTAAATGCAAATTTTAGGATTAGTAGGCACATGGGAGACCTTCTTAGGTTGCATCCATTCATATTTGAGGGATCTTATGGTGGTATATAGGCTAAGACTTGGTTGATAGATCTTGAAACTTTATGTGAGAAAAACTAGAGCTTGGTGTTCCATTATGTACCTTAGAGGTTTTTCTTCTACTTGATAGCATGTAGAGGAGAGAAACATCCACTTGGATACCACTTCCATATCTTTGGAGATTTTTTTTGAGTTATTTTGTGCATATTTTATCCCCAATAAAAATTTTCAAAGATGTGTAGATGAGTTTCCCCAACTATCTCAGTTATCCATAATAGTGGACCAATACAAGCATAGGTTCTTTGAGCTAAATTAGTTTGAAAACATATTTGAAGATGAACCTACATTTGTGCATTGTTTTTTTGGGCCTTATTACCCTTATGAATGCTAAGGTTTGGGTTTGTTATTCTAGGACTCTATAGGTCACCATGGAGAGGGAAATATTAGTTGAGGAGATTATAATCAAGGTCCATGGAGGTAAGTCAAGAGTACAAGTTAATAGTGCACTCCCACCTAGATTTGGTGCATAGGGTACTTACGTACAAACTTCAAAATCATCTATGACACATTTTACACATCCTAGGCTAGGTCACCAACAACAACAAAGATAAATATTTTCCCAAGGTTCTTCTCATATATAGGGCTTAGGTAGTTTCTAGCTAGTACATCATTGTGGTTTTCATTCTAGGGAAAAGTCCCATGGGCCAACAATGTAGAGAATACCACAAATTAGTAAGTAAATCTCAGTCTACTATACCTTTTATAGGTGGTGATTATGATAGGAGAGGTTGTTTCTCTTTTGGCTAACATGATCACATAGTTGCACATTACCCTCAAAGGGCAATTTTACGACCCATTCAAAGGATACCTATTTCAGAGTCTACAATGAGAGATGTAGATAGATTTAATAGGTTATTTGTGGAAGATAATAATTGTTAGGTTAAGCATTAGGGAACCATGGTGGAGACTAAAAGTGGGTTTTGTGGTATGTCTACCTCTATATTATTTGATTCTGGCACTTCAAATTATTTTATTTCTCATTTTCTTATAGATTTTTATGGGCTAGTGGAATCAAGGTAGGTTGAGAGCTGGTAGGTAGAGTTTTCCATGGGCTTGAGGGTGGAAGTAAACTCCCTAGTTCATGGTTGCATGTTGGATTTAGGAACATTCACTACCATCATTTATATTTGTCTCCTATTCTTGGGATCCTATGAAGTTTTCTTGGGTATAGATTGGTTAGCTACCCACCAAGTTTATATATATTACTAGCATATGTTGGTACAATGTCTTGATGAAATAAGTGGGCATGTTGAGATATTAGGGGTCTAGAGACCTATTTTACTTCATACAATATCAGGCTCAACTAAGTAGATGAAGTGGAGTATGTGACATGGTTACCCGTTGTTCAGAGTCTCTGTTAGTGAGCTCAATGGGGGTGAGAGTTTAGAGGTGTCTCTTGATGATCATCCACTTCTTCATGATCTTATAGACATGTTCTCAAGTGATATTCTAGGCATGTTGACTAAGTGCAACATAGATTTTTACATTGATATCATTCCTTGAGAAAATCCAATTTATAGTGCACTATACTTTGTGACAACTTAGGAGTTGAGTAAGATTCATTTTTAGTTAGATAACTTGTTAACAAAGTTCCATATTCATACGAGTGTATCCCCTTGAGGAGTACGAATCAACTTCATTAGGAAGAAGGAAAAATCTCTTTGTTTCTGCATTAACTTCCAATAGTTGAATACAGTGATGGTTAAGAACCAATAACCCTTGTTGATGATTGATGATTTGTTTGATCAGATGAAGGGAAAAATAACATTCTCAAAGATAGAGCTCAAGTTACGATATCATTAGCTTTGTATTCATGAGGGTGACATTCATCAGACAAATTTTTGTACTTAATATGGAAATTATGAATTCACAGTTGTACTCTTTGGGTTTACCAATTCTCCAAGGTGTTTATAATTTTTATGAATGAAGTATTTCAGACCAATCTTGACTAATTTTTTTTATATTCATTAATGAAATTTTGTTAAATTTTAGGATAATGGAGGAACATTAGGGTCATTTGCATCAAGTATTGCAATTCCTTTATGATCATCAACTATATGGAAATATGGCCAAGTGTGGGTTCTTCTAGATTTAGGTCAAGTATTTGGGTCATATCATCTCAGGATAAAGTATTTATTTTATCCTTTAAAGATCAAGGCCATCATGGATTGGCTAACACTGACAAATGTTTCTAGATTTTTTAGCTTCATGTGCTTGGTAAGTTACTACCACTGATTCATGAAAGATTTTTTTGGTTGGTACTTCCCATCACTTATATTCAGAGGAAAGGGAAGATTTATTTGTGGTCAGAATAGTTTGTGACATTTTTTTAGGCTCTTAAGGAGAAATTGACTATTGCACCTATCTTGGTAGTGCTAGATCTTGTAGGTGAGTTTATGGTGTGCATTGATGTGTCTTTGGAGGGTTCTGGGATAGGTCTTATGTAGGAGGGATGAGTGATTTCATATTAGTCTTGTAAGCTCAAGGATCATGAGATGATTCACCCCACCCATGATTTAGAATTAGCGATGGTTGTGCATGCACTTGTGCAATTGGATGCAGTTCATCCACGGGTATGATTTTGATGTGCACTACACGAAGGGAAGGATAATATTGACGTGTCTTGAGTATAAGGAGGCATGAGATCTTAGTTTTGTCTCTTGGTGTAGATTTGCATAGTAGTATTCTTGAGGATTTACCTAGTGACACTTGATACCAAGAAGTGAGAGCAGAGATTGAGTCTGAGAGAGCCCTTGTATGTAGGTTTGGTGGTTATTCCTTAGAGTTGCATAAAATTTTGTGTCATGTTGCCTATATCTATGTCTAATTTTTAGGTTATCTTCATTCTTTGGTGTTTATTAGCTGTATGTGGTGCTGTTTACTAGGGAACCAATGGGTTTTTCTAGATTCACGATATTTTGAGTTTTAATTTTGGACATTTTCAGAGGTCCATGAATGGTGATAGCCTCTAGGATTACATATTTTACAAGTTTGGTATTTTATATTTAAGTAAGATATTGATGTTGGTTATAGGATATTACTTTGTGGAGTAGTGGGTTTTTTTGTAGAAATTTTGTGATAGGATCCTTAGAATCCGTTCTCTTGGCATAAAGGCCAATTGAGCATGCACATGCACTATTGTGACTTATTGTTCTAAAATCAACTCTTTTATGATTATATTTCTATTTTAAGGAGATAATATTGTGATGTGAAGTATATCTTGGGATCTCTTTGGGATCCAAACTATTGGCTAGAAAGCCGATTAAGAATTCTATAATATACACAATTTCCTTTGTGTGTGGAGGGGCTTTTGAGATATTGTGATTATCAAAAATTGATATATATATATATATATATATACATATATATATATATATATATATACATATA
>MU227058.1:2212476-2244829 GCA_018584345.1 Thuja plicata
TATATATGAGATGTGATGCGTTAATGCTTATATTTTGTTATGTATGGATGTAATGTGATGATGTATAAATGTAAATGTATATATAAGTTGTGAAATGAATTTAGAATGAATGAACCCTAAAAATGTTATGGATTTTATTAATGCAGCTAAGTGAAATGAAATATAATTATATGCAAATGGTAATAAATGATGATTTAAAATGTGTAATGCTAATGAAGTAATAATGCAACTATAAATGAACTAAATGATCAATGAAATATATAATGAATAATGACTAATGAACTAAATGAACAATGCAACTAATAATGAATAATGATTAATGAACTAAATGAACAATGCAACTGATAATGAATAATAACTAATGAACTAAATGAACAATGCAATAGATGCAATATGAGAAAAATGAGGACACTATTTTTGTGTGTATCAAAATAGGTTTGATAAAATAATGTAGGTGACCGGATAGGGGAATAAATAGAAACCTTTGCCAAGAGCAAAATCATAATGCAATATGACCTAATTACAATGCAAATACTAACTACATGATGATAGTGGGATTGATACTGTGTTAATGTTGGAGAGCACACCCTAGTTTGATATAGCAAAAGGAGTTATGCACCATGTGCTAGAAAATAAAAGTTACATAGTTCCTTTGCGTGGAATAGACTCTCAGAAAAATAGGTTGTTAGGAAAAAGAATGCAAGATATTAGGTATGATGGATCTTATGAAATGTTACTCATGAGGAGACACAGTACATCCAGATCTTTTGAGGGATTTGAGATGCATGAATCCTGCCCCCAGTGAGGCATACATAGTCATAACCGAATATAAAAACATAAATGCACTAACAAACTATGACAAGTAGATCATACCACAAATGACACGTATTTTACCATATACTCACCATAACAAACCAGGATATAAAAGATCGAGGCTATTGTGATAAGGACATAGTGAAACACAAGATAAAATCAACAAAAAGACATCCTGACCAAGTGATCATTTAGTCCAAAATTTCTTTCCATGAATAATTTTTATGTGATGTTTGATATAATTTCCAACACCAGAAGGATGCATCCTGATGGGCAAAAGATTGATTGATAAAAAATAAGAATTCGCTGGCAATTTCTTGTGAATAGAATGAGCATAGGAAAGTCAATCTATCTACTAATTTGATGTAAAATGTTTGCGATCACTATGTCTAGAATAAAGCTCAGTATTTGATTTGGTAAGCTTAGTCGTGTGGGAATCATTATTACAAAATTAGAAAGATTGTCAAAGAACTACCTGCACAAATATGGGTACTGACGCTTATTATGAAAGGTGATGCAAGCTGTATAGACAAATGGTGGAAAATGATGGTGGATCTGACTACGCATGGTGCCTGAAATAGGTTTTCACCATGGTACTTATCCATTGCGCCACCAAAGTGGTTTTCACAGATGGACATATTTATTTCTCTTTCTCTTTTAATCTTTTTTGATATTCTTTTCAAGCTTTTGTATTTTTTATGCTTTTTTTTTCTTTTTGCTTTCTTTTTTGAATATTTTTGGATTTTCTACTTTTCTGATTTTTTAGATTTTTGAAACTTTTTGCTGTACAATGGACTATGGAATGATCAAGCATAGAAGTGCTTGAGATGTACAATATTCACAGGATCAGGGAGTGGATCTCCCTCTAGGGACGCAATATGATAGGTGCCTGAACCATATTTTGTTGTAACAATGAAGGGACCCAACCAATTAGGTTCAAACTTCCCTTTCTTCTCATAGTTCTGGAGGTTCTTCATATTATGCTGCAGGAAAAGATCACCAACCTCAAACTGACGAGGTTTGATCATTTTGTTGAACTAAAGGAAAAGGCAATTTTGATACACATGGAGGTGGTCTAAGGCATTGAGGCATCTCTCATCAAGGAGTTCCAGCTCTTGCAAGCGGGAAACTCTATTCTTCTTCGGACAACAGATTCTTGAGAGAGATTCTAAGGGAAGGGAGCTCAACTTCAATGGGTAGAATAGCCTTAGTATCATAAACAAGGGAAAAGAGAGTGGCTCCTGTGGGGGTTCAAATGGAGTTGCGGTAAGCCCAAAGGGAAGGGTTGAGGTGAAGGTTCCAATCACGGCCAGCTTCATCAACTATTTTCTTGAGGAATCTGAGGATGGTTTTATTTTTAGCCTCAGCTTGACCGTTGCTTTGCAGAAAGTACTTGGAAGAGGTATGGTGGGTAATACTAAACTTCCTACATAGCTCTATGACATCCTTGTTCTTGAAAGGTCTGCCATTATCAGTAACAATGTCCTGAGGAATGCCATAGTGACAGATAAGATAGTTCAAAATAAACTTTAAAATCTATTTTCCAGTAGTGTAGGCGAGAGGAATAGATTTGACCCACTTGGTAAAGTACTCTGTAGTAGCCAGAATGTATTTATGGCCATTGGATGAATTAGGGAAAATCAGGCCAATGAGGTTGAGACCCTAGCATGAAAAAGGCCAAGGGGTGATGGTGGGTTGGAGGGATTGGGGGGGGCATGTATCAAATCGCTGTTCTACTGACAAGGTACACACTTCTTCACATAGTTGTAGGCATCTTGCTCCATAGTAGGCCAGTAATATCCAGTGCGTAACAATTTTTTGGCCAAAGTAAGTCCACTAGAGTGGGCCCCGTAGATTCCTTGATGTACCTCCTCCAAGGACGTTTGTGCTTCATCAGAATTTAGACACCTTAAAAGAGTTCCATCAAAATGCTTTTGGAAGAGGGTATCAACAAGTATTGTGTATCATGAAGTGTGGCGAATGAAGGTTTTACGTTGATTGGGGGTTAAAGTAAGTGGGGTATGTCCATTGCGTAGGTAGGAATACACTTCTTGGTACCATGGGGAATTGGGATCAGCAATTTTACACACCATTTCAGAATTTGGTTTGTCATAGGCAGGGACCGTAAGATTGTCAACAAGAAACTCACACCGTGCGCTGTGTTCTGGCATAGTGATCAAGGACCCAATTGTTTCCATGGCATCTACTACTTTGTTGTTTGTATGAGGGATCTGTTAGAAGATTAGCTCAGTGAAATGCATCTTGAGATCTTCAACTATTCAGTGATAGGGAAGTAACATGTCATCCTTCATTTGATATTCATCCATAACTTGTTTGATAACCAATTGTGAATCACCAAGCACCAATAAAGTGAGAATCTTCCATTGTATGGCCTGTCAAAGTCCAAGTACAAGGGCTTCATACTCTGCAATATTATTGGTACAAGGAAACTATAATTTGAAAGATTTAGGGATGAGATCCCCTTTTGGTGTAACAAACAAGATTCCTGCCCCCGATTCTTTTTGAGTGAAGGATCCATGAAAATAAATCTTCCATGGTGGACTCGGGGCAAGATTAAGGACTGATTCATCTGAAAAATATGTGATCAGGGGGTGTTTACCATCAATAGGTGCTTCAGCTAATTGAGCCACAATTACTTGTCCTTTGATGGCTTTTCGATCCACATAAACAATGTCAAACTCACTAAGGATCATGACCTATTTTGTTGTATGACTAGTAAGAGCAGCGCATGCTAGGAGATATTTGAGTGGATCAATTTTAGCAACAAGATGAATCTTATGATTAAGAATATAATGTCATAGCTTCTATGTACAGAAAACAATGGCCAAACATGTCTTCTCAATTAGGGAATAATTCAACTCATAGCCAATAAGAGTTCTACTGAGATAGTAAATTGCTCGCTCTTTGCTAGTGTCATCTAAGTGTGCCAGGAGGGCTCCCAACATGACCTCTGTAGAAGATATGTACAAAATTAGAGGACAATTAGTAATAGGTGGTACCAACATGAGTGGATTAGCCAAATAGCCTTTAGTGTCTCAAATGCATTTTGAAACAAGCAATCCCACTAGAACTTGATATTCTTGCGCAGGAGATGGGAGAACAGATGCACCTTGTCAGTCAGTTGTGACATGAATCTTTTGATTGATTGTAGATTACCTTGTAAACTGCGTAATTTATTTAATGTTTTGGGTGGTGGAATCTCTAGGATTTCTTTCACTTTCTTTGGATCAACTTCTATTCCGTGCTGTGACACAATGTATCCCAACAGCTTACCCGACTGTACTCCAAAAGCACACTTCTTAGGATTCAACCTAAGTTTATACTTCTCCAATCACTCAAAAATGGTAGTAAGGATAGGAATATGTGATTCCCTTGTTTTGGATTTTCCTAAAAGATCATCCACATAATCTTCCATGATGACATGCAAAAGGTCATGAAAGATGGTAGTCATTGGTTGTTGATAAGTGGCTCTGACATTTTTAAGGCCAAAAGGCATCACTTGATAATAGAAGGTGCCCCAAGATGTCGTAAATGTAGTTTTGTGCTGGTCTTTTGGTGCTATCCTAATCTGATTATGACCTGAGAATCCATCCATAAGTGACAACATTTCATGTCCTGCTGTCAAATCCACTATAATGTCAATATTAGGAAGTGGAAAATCATCTTTGGTACATGCAAGGTTTAGGTCTCTAAAATCAGTGTAGATGCGAATTCCCCCAGCAGGCTTACCTACTGGTACAATATTAGAAACCTATTGTGGGTCCACAACACACACCCCATTTTAGGTCCTCTGACCATGGGGACCCCCCTTCTTTTTTGTCTTTTTCCTTTCGTCATGTCCGCCCCTCGTAGAGATCTAGTCAGCCACCGGAAAAGATTATTGAAACCAAAGAAGATAAAGGAAGAACCATTTTTTTGGCCTTTCGGCCCTTTCGGCCCTTTCAAAGGACTTAGGTCCTCTGAAATATCAAAATGGCTGAAAGACCGAAGAACCACTCTTTCAGCCCTTTCGGAGGACTTAGGTCCTCTAAAATACCGAAATGGCCGAAAGACTAAAGACCCTCTCTTTCGGCCCTTTCGGCCTTTCAGAGGACTTAGGTCCTCTGAAATACCGAAATGGCCAAAAGGCCGAAGACCCGACCTTTCAGTGATTTCAGAGTCTAAAATGGCCTAAAGGCTGAAAGGTTCTCAGTCATCCTTCAGGTCTTCGGCAATTCAGTGTCTGAAACCCCAAACCCATTGACATCAGCCCATGGGTTATAAAAGGGGTAGCCTCCGTTTGTCATTTCACTTTTCATTTTTGTGCATTGTGCTCCCGCTCGTGATTCCGCTTGTTTCTCCTTGCCGACTGCTTCCACCTCCGAGCCACCTGGTTGTCCTCCCCTTCTCATTCGTCTAAGGTAAGTCCTCCTCACTCTCTTTTCACTTCTTGTTTTCCTCTAGGTCTAGCTCTTTTTTGTCTTTTCAGTGCGCCTAGTGCCTATCTAGCCTAGGGCACTTTGTTTCACCACCCTTTTGGGCTTCTGTGTCTTTGTGTGTTGATAGGGATGTCCCTCCCTATCAGCCCTAGGGTTTTCTCACATCGTTAGGTCTAGGTTTAGGGTCTCATGTTTCTATTAGTCATGGCACCTACCACAATTTTTTGGCCTTCAAAAGGCCAAAAACTAGATCTTCATCCTCGCCAAGTGCCATTTCAGATGTTTCTGCCTTTCGGAGATCCGAAAGGTCTGAAAGTCTAAAAAGTAGAACAAACAAAACCTCTGATCAGACCATTTGGGCTCCTCACCATGTCTGGATGATTCGGCATTCTTGAGAAAACCCCTCCCAATTTGGTGTCCAAAACTCCGAAACCCCCGATGGACTTGGCCTTACCATTTTTCCTGTTCGCACTTTCAAACTTTTTGATCTCCGAACTAGTTTTCAGTGTCCAAAACCCTGAAAGGTCCAAAAGTGTGAAAACTTACACTTTAACTATTTTTCAGCTCTCTTTACTTGCTTTCATAGTTTAAATTATTTTTCTGTTCAATAAGCTACTGATATCTGTCTTTTCTTGCAGGAATGACTGAACCAAAGACATCATCCCCAATGAAGTTTCAATATAAGGGGAATCCCCTTGGCTCAAAGGTGGGGAACAAACACAATGAGGTAACCGATACCAACATTGGGAACATGGATTAGAATGAATTCCTAACTTAGTTCTCCCAACTGGTGAACAAATATAGATACTGTACCTCATTGGTCCTATCCGAGCTTGTAAATGCAGCCGCACACCTCGTGGTTGTTTCATCTTCAGAATTAATCATTACCCTAGCTCACCACTATGAATCAGACAAAAGGGTGGTAGTAAACTCAGAAGATCAGGTTGTATTGGACATCAGGCCAGATGTCATTAAGGATGTCTTTCACCTCCAAAAAGGCATAGACAAGTTCTATGACTTTTATATTGAAAAGGGGACCAAGTGGTTTGCCAAAAGGGAGAAAATCGTAAATGAGATGATGAATAAGGAATACCTTAAGCAACCACTTCCCAAGAACAAACTGGACAAGATAGACCTCTGGAGAGGTTATATGAGAGATGATATCCAGGAAGCTATAACAATGATAAGCAGGGTGTATGGGTTACCACAGTCCACCCAACTCGAGCACTCGATGATCTTGCTGATAGAGAGGATCAGAGAACAAAAGGCAAGATTCGAATGGGGCACTATCATTAGTGACAATTTGGATGAGCAGTTGACAGTAGTGAAGCATAAACCCAAATTCTACATGAGCACTTACATAATGTACCTACTAGCTACACGGGTAGATTATCCTGGCCTCACCAAGAGGGGAAGTCTGAATGATCCAAATGCATGGCCCCATCTTGTGTACCTGCAGTTGGTTAAAGAGGAAAATGTGTTAGAAGATTCCCATGATTACAGAATAGTCAACGATGCCTTCATATTCGCAGTCATCCGATCTATTGAAGGTGACTTTGCTAAAATAATGTCAGAAGAAGCTATTGCTAAGGTAAGGGCCATTGGGGCCTATTTCATCCAGTTCAGGACATTCATGTACATTCAGATAGCTGGGTCAACCATACAACCAAATAAGCTACCCAGGTATCCATCTAACTGGATAATCATACTAGAGATGGCCAGGCAGCTCATGGATGCATATGAGCACATCAAGCATAAGAAGAAGCACTATTGGGACTTTCCCATCTCTTTGGGACCCTATACACTGCAGGACATG
Source organism: Thuja plicata (assembly GCA_018584345.1). Classification (NCBI taxonomy): domain Eukaryota; kingdom Viridiplantae; phylum Streptophyta; class Pinopsida; order Cupressales; family Cupressaceae; genus Thuja; species Thuja plicata. Next base: position 2,219,545 of record MU227058.1, read on the forward strand.
AAGGTTTGCAAATCCCTTGCTTTTGAATGGGATGACTGTCCCTTATAGCTTTACAAGATAGTACGAGCCCTCTTTGATCCTATAGGTACTTATAGCCATATCATTGGTAGATTCTACGTACATGAGCCACATCTAGAGGATCATTGGATAAACTGTATAGATGACCACGAGGTCAGAATTTGAGATTACTGCAGAATGAACCGAGCTCCAGCAAAAGAGGTGTTGAAGGTTCCTATTTCCATGAAGATATGGGAATGTGATTCAGAGGAAGTCTTAGAAGACATTTACACACAAGATAAGGTGTATGACCAGTCAATCATGAACATCGAGGTAGACAAAGATGAAAATGATGACATAGACTTCAGGGCAAGGCACGTGAGAAAAACCACTATATCTTGGATCAAGAAGCCACACCAAATGAGTCTGATCCCATTGAAAACATTAATGGAGCCCTCCAAGAAAGTAGAGAAACAATGAGGAGAGAAGTCAACAGCTCCTAAATATAAGAAGGCTCCCCCTCAGAAGCCAAGAATGGTGTATGGTCATGAACGAAAAGTTGAATATGGCTCCAATCCTAGGCCTAAGAAAACTAGAATGACAGGCTAGATTGACCCACTAGTAGGACTGTCACAACCCCAATCAGGAGAGGGCCCATCCAGCTCTGGCCAATCTCCCCCCACTGCTGAGAAGAAAACCTATAAGAGGAAGAAGAGTTCCAAATCTCTGCAGTTAGAAACTGTACAAGAAGAGCCTGAGGAAGAGGATGCAAGTGAGCCCTTAGTCTTGAGGACTAGGTTGCAGAAGAGGAGAGAAAAGGAGACTACGAAGAAACATAGAGAGGATCCCAAAGAACAGGATGATCTTGTAGATCCATTGGGACCGGATGAATTTATGCTCTCTGATTTTGAAGGACTTGAAGGCTTTTCATATCAGGGCCAAGATACACACACTGGGGGGCCACCGCTCATACAACCCTAGGTAGTCCTCACTCCACCACCACTCATACAACCTCAGGTAGCCCTTACTCCTCCACTAGTCTAGTTCACCAATCCTTTGGTGAATGTTTCTACTCCACTAGTAAGCTCTGATTCTACTCTAGGGCTTAAAAACCAAGATAGTGGGGTAACTTAGAGTTTAGCAATAGATAGTGTAGCTGGAGGGAGTTATGTTTTCACCCCACCACCTCATATACTTACCCCACTAGTTTCCCTACCAAATCCAACACCTCCTCCCACACCAACTCCACCTCCGTCTACTACCACCATCTCCTCATCTCCCACTATAGTCATGGTAACAATTATTCCACCAACACCAATCCCTTCACCAGGTTCCACTCAAACCGCCAAAGGAACAATAGGCACAGAAGAAATATCACCTTTTTAGACCTCACTAGAGGCCATGACCAGTCTTAGGCCAAAAGTGATAATTAATTCATCAACTGACAAAGGCTCAGAGAAGGAAAGGGAAAAGGAGGTCAGTGAGAAAGATAAGGAAGAGGAAGAAATACAAAAGGATACAGAAGGGGATAGAATGGAAGAAGGAGAAGATGGACAAGGAAAAGGGCCAGAGAAAGAATCACAATAGGGAATAGCTCTAGGGCAACAAGGCTTGACCTCAATTCTCCATGTGGCACCATATGAGCCAGTAACTACCTTAGGTAAACCTACTTGGTTTACCAAGGAGATACAACCTCAGAAAAGAACCTACACAAGTGAACTAGATGGGGAAGATACAAGTATAACTGCTGTGAAGCAAGCTTTCAAGCATGTAGACGTGAGTGTGCCTGCTAAAACCATGTCATATGTGACCCAAGACCCTAAGGGTCAATGGACAACACAAATAGCTATCCCACCCCCAAGCACCTCTCAAACCACAGGTTCATCAGGAGACTATACATTCAAGGAGGTAGACTTGGGGGAACCAACCAGAGAAGGGAGCAAGACATTAGCCACTTTGGGACTCAAGCATGCTCTGGGGTTCATGAATAAAGATGAAGAAACCATCAAGGCTTTAATAGACTAGAATGAAGCATTGAAAGGGTTCATCCAAAAGATGGTGGGTCCCATTGACCCAAATTTTTCAGAGGCTTTATTACAAGCCATGCTTGATAAAAGGGGTACACCAAATTTTCTGGCATGATTAACCCCTTCTTTCATCCAGGCGAGCGTTGATTGGATAAATGACTTCAAACAGTTCAGAGAGAAGGCAATCCCATCAATATTCAGACCATACAAGACCATTTTGGTTGAGGTTAATTCACTCATCGACCTGGTGGAATATGACGGGGGTATGGATGCCGAGGTAGCTAAGTGGCAGGTAGCTCTCCAGGATTTGGAGGTAATTAGAAAGCAATGCTTCCAAATTTTTGTGAAAATCTATGAGGGAAAAGAATTGGATAAATTTGAGAATTGGATCAAACAGATGACCAAAATAATTAAGGTCTACAAGAAACATCAGGCCCTTATAGACGAAAAGTGGGAAGAGGTAATAAAATGGATCAAAGATATAGATACCTTCTTCATAGGGGTTGGCCTCAATGTCTACTAAGATGAAAGCCAACATTCTCTATGGCCCTCCAAGGAAGTGGTCCAACAGTTCAGAGATGTTCTAGCCAGAGTCAACACCAAGGAAGCCTTGCAGCAACTGTTCTACAGGAAAGATGAAATACATAGAATGTCCCAGCACAAAGAAGAGATCATGTTCTTCGCTTCTGAATTGACTATCTTCAGAGAGAAGCAACAACAAAGGGTCACAAAGATAAAAAGAAAAGATATCAATTTTGAGGAAGTCCAGGAGATAGTGCAAAGGCTCTGGGCAGCTCACCCAGAAGTCTTCACTGGATAAAGCTCCAGGTTCAAATACTAGATAGATCGGGCAAGATTTTCACACTTGGTCAAAATTCACTAAGGCAGTATTTTTCAGCCTTTCAGCCCATACAACAAAGAGTATTTTTTGGCCTTTTGGCCTCCTCAAAGTTTTTCGGCCTTTCGGCCCATGACAAGTCCGAACTTCTAGACCTCTGAGTTTGAAGATTTAAAGAGCACCTAGGAAATTTTGAAGACATTAAATTTTCAGGGTAAAGGTTGGGGTCCAAAAAAATTGGGTGTTTCCAGTGAGGTCACCTTTTTTCAACACTAGTTTGAATCTAGATCAGATCAATGGACAACATGAGTTCGTTTCAGAGGAACTAAGGGTCTCCTATCAGTTCCCACCGTCAGAAACAACCCAGGTGAAGAATCCAAGAGGGACTACCAGAATCAAGAAGAAGACTCCCAATTCACAGAAGGAATTCATCTTCTTTCCCTTTCTCTTCTCTGGCAGATTTGGCCCTCTTTGCATAGGCAAATGGATTGTAAATGGGTCTAAGAATCCATGCAAGTTACATAGTATTAGTTAGCAAGTAGTTTACCTTTAGCAAAGTTCTAGTTTAGTTCTATTTCTTTAGTTTAGACCCTCTGATGCCCTAACTCTGAAAATCAGAGTTGTAGATCAAAACTCTATATATTGTAATCAAAAAGCAATGTAAAGGGCCAACTTTTTTAATACAATAAAGATCTACATTGGGTGCTTCATTCATGGTGTGTGAATTACTGCTATCTATGCAAATTTATTGAATGTATGCTTGCATTAGTCTTTATTTTCAGATAGCCCTTTGTGTTATTGTGTTTTGAATTCGTGCTAATTTTAGTTGGAGTTTTCTGCTGTGTACCTACCTTACTATGACAAATGTGTGGAGGAGACCATCTTTGGGCTTAATGATAAATCCGTCTTGTGGGTGCACACATCTTGGTGGCTTCGCAATTTTATATATTTTGAATATCTTGCATGAGTGAATACGTCTTCTCTCCAAACGCTTGCATCCGTGGAGTAGTGAATTGTGACTTGGTTTAATTTATGCTTCGTGGGTTGTTCCAAATCTCTCCAACATTTAATTCGCAAGACAAGGTTTACAACGGTTTATGTCCTTAGGATTTTACTTTTCTCACAGTTTTCTTTATTTCTCATTACCCTTCCCTCATTAAAAAATGCTGTCATTAATTCTAAAAATTACCATCTTGAAAATACAAAATTGCATTTTATTTACAACACCCATACTTGTTAAAATAGAAAATATCAAAAAAGAGAATTAACTATATTTTGTAGTTTGCTATCTTGAATGTACCAGCAAAGGCCTCCTCATGAATAATCACATTTATCTTCAACTAAGTAACCAAGCAGGTTGTGACCCGATCCCAGAGAACCTTGGGAATAACCTGGTTATTCTTTCAAGAGAGGAAATCGAATCTTGAGATCCTAGCAAGTTGGCTTGTGTTAAAACAACGCTCAGCAAAACCCATTTAGGATAATCAATTGGTCTTATTACTTCAGCGTCCAGCAACTTCTGAAGCTCTACTTTGACTACTAATGTGACTTGAGGATGCATCTTGCAAAGTTTCTACTTAATAGGTTTTACACTTGGATCTACAGCAAGATGATGCATGACAAGATATGTATCGAGCCCAGGCATGTCTTTGTAGGTCCAGGAAAAGTTGATTTTGTGTTTATGCAAGAATGTTGTCATGTCTTTATTTTCTTGATTGCTGAGAGAAATTGCAATGTAGGTGATGTGTGGATCTTCTTTTGTGCATAGGTTGATTGGAATAGTATCTTCAATGATCATAGAGGACACTTCTAGTTCTGATGATATAAATGAAAAGTCAGCCTCTCCCTCCCCTAGTGCCTCAGAAAGGTTTTCACTAGAGGAAGCATCCTTTATTTTATCTTTTTCTCCATCCAAAGGTGCCTGCAAGAGGTTTTCACTAGAGGATGTATTTTCATTTTTTTGATTTTTATTTTCTTTTTCACTTTTGTGACTGAGAGAGTTGATTTGGCTACCGAAGTAGGCTTGTTCACTATAGTGTATATGATGTTCATATTCTTGGAGATTCTTAAGTCCAAATAGGGCTAAAACTGCCTCATCTAAATCACATATGTCCAAAGTTGGTGGTGAGTCTTGCTGATCCCAGTCAATTAATTCAGGGTTTGTGAGGCGTAGACAAGGGGATGAAAGGTCAACTTGGGTGATAGTGAAGACATGGTGATTTTCATTTAGGTCATCCTCAATATATTGGAAAGGAATTTTGAAGAACTCTTCCTTAGTGTCTGAATTTACGGTAGCTAAACAATAATCCTTAGCAAAGTTAGTCTTAGTCTCTATGGAACCCAATCCATGTCCTTTAGGATAGCCATTAGCTATTATGATCTTCTTCTTACCTATTTCATTAGCTCCAAGGCCAGTACCATGATATCCCATGCTTTCAACAATGGGAGTAACTTTAGGATACTTTCCTTTGGGGAAAATTATAGGTCATTCTTCTTCATCATTATAGAGCCAATCAGGGACACTATATTCCATGTGTTCATCTAATAGGGACCCCCAATGTTCAAAAATAGTTGACTTGCAGTGCATAAGCGCTTTATCTTTGGAGAGGGGTAATGGTGATGGTCTTCCATAAGACTTTGGAGACAAAGGGAGTTGCCCAATACATAAAGCACTTTCAAATTTATACTCTCCCATGACTTGATCTATGAATGTGGCCTTTGCTTTAGATGAGGAGGATTTGTCTTTAGTAGCTTTGTCTTCAGTAACTTTTTCCTTTCCTTTGGATTGCTTAGTTGGTGTTTCTGATGTCTTTTTTGGAACAAGGGTTTCTTGATTGAAATGTCGGCCAAACTCATTCAACGGACAATAATTAGCTTGTTTTCCTTCCAATCTTTTGCAATATTGAAATGGCTCAGGATCTCTAGGAATTGTGATTTCTCTACCGTGATGTGGGAAATTCAGACATTGATGATAGGTAGAGGGTACACCTTTGATAGCGTGTATCCATGGACATCCTAGCAAGATGTTATAAGGTAGATCTAGATCCAGTACATGGAAAATAGTTTCAATCAGGGTTGGGCCCACTTGTAAGGGTAGTGTGATCAAACCCTTGCTTTCTCATTATCGATCATCATAGGCTTTTATTGTAATTCTCTTGTCTGCATCAATGAGGTCCTCAGAAAGACCGATATTACAAATCATTTTCAATGTGCACGAATTTAGGCCTGATTCACCATCTATGAGGACTCATTTTACTCTTTTGGAGTGGATTTTGCCTTCTATATGGAGGGACTTATTATGATGAGGATCAGGACCACCAAAGTCCTTACCAGTGAAGACTAGATGTTCTTGTGCGGCTAGCTTCCCTGTCATAGCTTTGAATTGTGTGGCATTGATGCTCTCAGGGACACAAGATTCATTTAAATCTTTATCAAGGACTTCTCTATGAATTGGTGAGGTTGTCAAGAGCTCTAGAATGGATATCTGTGCAGGCGTATTTCATAACTGGGCCAACTAGTCAAAGTGTGAAGCAGGTTAAAAAGTAGTAGATGGTGCGGCTGGTGGATTTGCAGATGTAGAAGGTTTATTGACAACTTGAAAAGTGACTCTGGGTCTACGTGTAGTAGCATTACAATCAAAATCTTTGAGGATTATGGTATTAACATGCATGTTAGATTCTTCAATGTGGCCACAAAGAGAGTCAAACCCAAAGATATCATTTTCACTTAAACTCCCACATGTTCGATCATGGCCTATAATAGTATTGGTATAATAATCATATGGGATTGCGTTTGATGCATTATTTTTATTATGAGATGGGAAGGGTTGATTGTAGACTTTGAGTTTCGCATTAGATGAGGATGCATTCTGACCTTCAACTTCAATTTTCCCATCCTCAATGAGATCTTGCACAAAGTGTCTAAGCTTCATGCATTTCTTGGTATCACGCCCCTTGATGCGATGATAATCACAATACTCATTTTCCTGATACCAAATAGGTTTAGGTTGATTCTCATCAAAAGGTGGAGTGTTTGGGTAAACTATCATCCCTTGATCCGCAAGTTGTTTGAAGATCACATCTAGAGGTTCTGCTAAAGCTGTGAATTGTCACCATTGTTGATTGTCATTGTTGTTATTGTTATTGTTGTAGTTATTGCGAGGGAACAAGAATGATTGACTACACAGTTGTTGATTACTATTCTAATTCTGATTTTTGTTTTGATTCTGATTGTTCATATGCTGATTCTGATTTTGGTTGTTGTTGCGATACTGATTTTGATTCTGATTTTTATTAAGATTGTTTTGATTGTTATTGTTGGATGCTTGAACATTTTGAACATGCTTGGCATCGGTCACTCCATCATTGACAACTCCTTTGTTTTTACTCCAAAATTTTGGTTTATCATTATTGGAAGGAGTATAATGTTTGATGCTACCTCTTTGCAAAAGGCCATCTTCAATGTCTTTTCCCTTCTTGACAAGGGCTTCAAACGTGTCAGGTGAAGCCATTTTCATTTGGAAGGACATCTCAGAGATTAAGTTCTTTGTGAAGATGCCAATCAAGTGACTATCAGGTATTTTCCATGGCATGCGATTCACAATATGTCTCCATAGTTGTAAGAAACTAGCAAAGGTTTCTCCATTCTTTTGTTTAGTATTGCACAAATCGCTGAGTGTTGCTTGATGCTCAATGTTATATGAGTATTGTCTAACAAAATTCTTTGCAAGATCAGAGAAGGTAGAGATTGACCCATAAGGAAGGGCCATGAACCATTCCAAGGTTGTGCCTCCAAGACTCCTAGTGAAAAGTCTTTTTAAGTAATTCTTGTTATAGGCGACCTCTTGACACACAATGTAAAACTCTTTGAGATGTTGTAGAGGACATGTTTCACCTTTGTATTTTTCAAACTTGGGCATCTCAAAGTTTTGTGGGAATGGTTGCATTGTGATAGATTTGTCAAACGGATAGGGACAAATCTCTTCAAAAGAAAACTCCTTCTTGCCCCCATTCTGTAAGCCTTGTACAATGTTCTTGAGCTCATTGAATTGTTGGGTGAAGTCTGGAGTATTCTATGTGAAAAACAGGGGTACATAACCTCCGCCTCCTCCAAATTGTGCAGCTAAAAATCCCATGGAGGTCATACCAATGGTGGGAGGAGGTATATATTGATAGGCTTGTGATGTATTAATTACAGATGTTTTTGCCCCATTGTTTGAAACAAAGATGAAGTCAAGGGCATGCAAACCTTCCCTATGTTATTGGCATTAGCACTTGCTCCTTGATTCGTTGTCGTTTGAGTGCTATTATGAGTAGTATTGTTTGGCAAAGCACTTATGATCTGTTGAATTTATTCAGGTGTCAGTTGGGGTATTGATGTAGTCATTGATATGGGTGCTGATATAGGTACTGATGTGGGAGGTTCACTAATAGGTCCCTTACCAGTGTCACATGATGATGTAGCATTTGAAGTAGAAGCCATGGCTGCAGTAGCAACAACAATGACTTTGGTGACATTTCTGGTAAGAAGTGTTTCATCGAAGTCAACATGAACTATGACACCATTATGAATAAGATTCAATAATATTTCATCACTATTATGCAAAATAGCCTTCTCAACTATTTCCAAGTTGTATGAGTCTTTAAGGAAGTCATTCACTTGGGTGGGCCTTTCTTCTTGGTCCACCAATTCAGTTTCTTCGAGCACTTCCTCAGCTCATACCCCAATTCCTTGAAAGTATTGAGTGTCAAATGGATTCTCCTCATGGGTAACAGTGTTGAATGTTGTTCACCTCATGTTTCTAGCTTGGGATCAAGTGACAACCATACAATGGAAGAAGAATGGAAGACAAGGAGATGTAAGAAATGAAATGGAGCAAAGATCTTTGATCTTGATTTTGATTGATTGATAATTGATTTAAAGGTTTTTGGAACAAAACCTAAGCATGTCAAAACCTTATGATGACACAAACACAAAAGGATTTAAAGTAATACCTATTCTACTTGAAGATGGACTTGTGATCTCAAGAAAAATGGGACATCACTAGGGATTTAAATTACTTGAGACAGAATGATGGTCTACAAGTAATGTCATGTTTAATTAAAGATGAAGGTTTGTGATACTTTGATTACGGTCTTTCAACCTAAAGATTTGATTTGATTTTATGGTTTGATCTAATGCTCCAAGAGAAGGAAGAGTGATTATGGAAGAAATGGAATAATGATCCAGAAGCAAGGTGCTACCTAATTGTATTGCGCAATGATAACAAAAGCACTGTTGATTGAAAACTTGGCCATGAAATTGCAAAATTTGTTATTGTAAAGGATTTTTTCAAGCTTCTCACGATGTTCAATCTCTTGTTTGATAGATGTTTCAATATGTTGATATTCCTTGGATTTACGGGTGGTTTCTTTTTTCTCTTTAAGGACTGGAGGTGTTGGAAGCTTAACCTTCTTATGTTTCTTGAAATTGATCATGTCATGGAAAATCTAACTTTGGTTGAATGAATGAATGATCTAGGAAAAATAATTCCAGGGTCCTGTAGAAGGTCAAATTTTGATTACCTCGACCAATTTTGAAGCTCACTATTTTAAAGCGAAGACGACAGTCTCAGACGCAACCGACGATCTTTGCAGACGATGATCTGCATAGACGGTAATCTGTGTAGATGGCAGATCCAGAGTAGAGACGACCGACTATGACTAAGGTAGTGTGTTGAAATTCTGGGCATATTTTTGACCTTCAGTCTGATTTTGGGAAAAATTGTTCAATGGTAAGAATTGATTTTCAGCACAGGCAAACCAAAAAATAATAGACACATGTCTCAAAACAATCCAACAAGGGACAAAGAAACCTTGAGGGATACTAGCAAATGTGACATTAGGAAATCTTGCTTCAACTTTGTAGTATCTTGTTTGTGTATGTTCAAGTGACTCTTTCAAGCCACTTATGTTTTTACTGAGTCTACCACAACGAAGACAGTTAAAACATTAGCTACCTTAGGAATTTGGCTTCACATGAAATAATATAGGCCCATTTCTTGGTAGTCCTTCAACTCACACAACATGTCACCCCCAGAAGGGCACCTATATTTTTTCCTTTTGCCAGGTATTATTGTCGTGCTACGAAGATCTCTTTCGTAACACAATACCCTGGGAAACGTATGATGGGAATCTTGGGGGGAGAATCTTCCCTCCCCTTACACTATAATAAGTCACCATTCAAAGGTGAATTAGGTAGGCTACTAATTTATGGTTTCTAGCAAGGTTTCATGATGTCCCCACAATTGGTTTGTACAACGTGAGATACTTAAGTCTCTAGTTCAACCATGCCAATATGCTGAGGATATTCACTTAGTATGGACTACCATTGAACATGACCTACTCGAGCTTGAAGGGATAAAGAGGACCTTTGGGTTTCACTTTATTTATATACCGGCCGAAGGGATTACCAATTTGAGGTCATCCTCTAAAGGGGAAGCACACCCTCTAGACAGGCCTCTCTAGAAGCTTGATTAGGCTAAGCTTTCTCTTAATCATAGCGTCACTTATGTTAAAGGGATACAACTATAACTTAATCATAGCGTCACTTATGTTAAATAGATTTTAATCTAATAACATATAGCTCGAAAGAAGTGTTGAGAAACACTTCTTTAAACACATCAAGAAATGTTCATTCCAAAATTGAACCTAATTAAAGAAAACTATGTGTTTTCTACCTAAGAAAAAGACACAATAGTGTGATTAAACATACAAGTTCAATTTGTTTCCCACACAACAAAGAGGAAGGCTTGGAAATGTGTATTCATTTACTTTATGTCATTCAAGATTGATGAGGTTTATTCCTTTAACATTCAAGATTGAGTGAGTTTCTTTTTAAACAACATTCATTCCAATGAAAAATGACTAATCATACAAGTTCATTGAGATAATTTGTTAAATTAATTTAAGGAACCTGCAGGAAATTTGTCAGTAGTTTGAAATTTTAGATTTTAAATGCCGCAAAACCACAAAACCCAGAAAATGCGCATATGGTGAAATGTCACAGGTGGTGATCTGTGCAGACGGTGATCTACACAGACGATGATCTGCACAGATGACGATCTGCGCAGACGATGATCTGTGGAAATGTCAAAAGACCTGCATAGCCAACAAAATACAAACAGTCAAATTTTGTTAAAAAAAGAACAAACTTACTCAAACTTAAAAATAATAATTTTATCCAACCAGACAACATTTAACTCTTAAAAAATTTGTTACTGTTAGAAATCTGAGAGTTAAAAATACTAAAAGTTGACAAAAACTAATTTAAACCATAGTTTTCTATAAGTCTTTCTTAAACAGGCGGAGACGGTGAAGTATAGGCACAGACAACCGAGTTTCACAGATGGCCGAGATGCAGAGACAAAAATATTTGGAAACGGTGACTCCAGAGCGCAGACGGGTCTATGTGAAATTTTTCTGAACTGTAGAAAATCTGCAAGAAAAGTTAGAAAACAAGGGACGTGGATCCCACCGGGCGTACCAAAATGTACATTCTAGAATATAACTTATTGGGAGCACGCTCAGACATGCAAATGTTAGAGAAATTCATTAAATAAACATATCTAACATGTCTAAACATACTCTAAAACAAAAGATACCATCATGACCTCCGATGAGCTAAACAAGTGCACCCAAGCCTTGTTTATTTTCTCTTAGAGAGGTTTGTGGGTGTGCTCTCCCAACACAATACTAAAATCCCACTATTGATTAAAGATGCAAGCTAATAATGTGAAAAACTCAAAAGCAAGTATGAGAAACTTGTCTCAAGCCTTCATCAAACATGATAATGCAAAAGCTATGCTAAAATGATATGCAAGACTCAATGAAAATAAACTAAGTTCATTCCATTAATCCTAACATGTAATATCTAGATTGCAAATATGAGCTAAGCATGAACTAAAAACTAAATATGTTATGAAAAATACTAAATGCTCTAGAATCAAACTAACATGATAACAATGCATAAAAGGGAGATGATTTTCTCTTGACAATAGCCTCTATTTATAGAGTTTTTGGAGGAGAGGGAGGGCTAGGATGAGGTGGAGCTCATGTGGCATCCACATAGGTGCCACATGAGGGACACATAAGCCATGCAAGAGGCCCACTTTTATGACACATGTGTGAGCAACTTTGGATGTGATGGGTCAAAGTGTACTTAAAGTACACATGTGAAGGATCTTGTAAGAGGTGTAAGAGGGTGTAAGAGTTTTGGGCCAATGAGACACTTTTAGAAAGTGTAAGAAGGTGTTATCATGGGTGTAAGAAACCTTATTGGCACCAAATAAGGATTATTTGGAAAAGATAATTTTTGGAAATTTGCTCACACGTGTGTGAGCAAATAATTAGGACTAATATGTGTAGGAATCAAGAAATTATCTTAATTAACCTTAGTTAATTAATAAATAGGTCTATTTGGTGAGAGTGATGTGAGGTAGGGTAGGATCTAGGTTCAAATTAGCTTAATCCAGATTAGATTTAGATTAATTGTGGTTTAGTAGAATTAAGTCATGTGGAGGAATAAATAAATTATAAATTTATTTAAAAGAGAATTAATGAGGGGTAATGTATTAAATAAGATTTAATATATCAAAAGGGGTAGTATTTAAATTAAATTTAAACACTAAGGAAAGTGAATCATATTTAATTAAATAGATAGGAGAATATAACAAATATAATTAATTAAAATTAACTATAATGTTATGGGAATATTAATTAAATTAATATAAGGATGATTTTGGACATCTACAATCCCTTTTTCTCATCTTTTGATCTTTGGCTTAAGTCCCTTTAAAATTTTCTTCCTAGCACCAAAGCTCTAATACCAATTGTTATAATAACTGAGAGGGGGGGTGGGCGGGGGGGGGGGGGGGGGGGGGGGTGGTGAATCAGTGGCCTCAAAAATTAATTCCAAATGATTCAACCAAAAATTATCTCACAAAGTATAATGCCTCTAGTTTTCATAGAGTCCCACTTTAATCAAGATGTATGCCATAGATAAATATATATTGCTCGGTAAGATATACTATTTATCTTTTCTTAGACTTTATCGAGTAGCAGTAAATAAACTTAGAGTTAACTGACCAATCTAGTTTCAATAATTTGTTAAAGAAAACTATCAATGCAATGAAACAAATACACATTTGACACATAGATTTTAACATGGAAACCCAATATGGGAAAAACCACATGGGACCGGTAAACCAAAATAATTTCACTCTCCTAAAGTGAGCTTAGTGAAGAGCCAAACTTGTTAAAGGTTACAAAACACACTGTTAAGTGCAACCTTGTTAGAGGATTTAAAACCAACAATTTATCTTTTGACCTAGAATTCACTATGTTGTCAAAAAGAAAACCTTTTGATACTCTTCAGTATCTCAATACAATAACGACTGTTAAATCCCATTCGGTTAAGAGATTTTATGAATCAATGGTTAAATTGATACAGTAAATGATCTATTCATAATAAAACTTGATTTGCAAATATTCAGATCTATTGCAAGTCCACAATACCTTTCTGACCTTTATTACACTTTAGTTCCTTTGCTCTCTTTATCTTTCTATGTGATGAATGCTCTATTCTCTGTTGCTCGGTGTCTGCATAATTTCTTGGCTCTGTTCTTCAACCTGTATGATCATATTTGCATGAAGAATTCTTTCTTCACACAAATTATGCTCAGCATTCCTCTATTAATAATGAATTCCTCGTCTCTTTATATAGATATGATTTAGCCATTCAATCTTCTTGTTTTTGACGTAGATATTTTCTTGATCTGCAATCTTTGCCAAGATTTTATTTAATCCATAAAGGTCTCCTTTAGTTTTATTCTGCAAATCTCTCCTTGTTAACTGAGAATAAAACATACTTTTGATCATTGATAAGAATAAAGAAATCAACTAGTTAATCCCTAAATTGTAGCTCTGCCAGCTAATCAATTTTGTCATTGTTTAACTCTAGTTATTTTCGGTGATCAAACTTTAGTTAGCTCAGTCATTACATTTTTCTTGGTAATCCTTGTGATTGGTTACAACTATGTTCGGTATACACTTTCTTGGTATACACTTGCTCAGTAACTCTTGATGGGTTATTGATGTGCTCGGTATACACTGTGAACTACTCGATGTTCACTGTCACTTGATGTATACAAACATTCATCAATATCACCTGAAAAGCAAGACCACCTTTGCAGGGCCCAAAGAAAATGGTAGATTTTATCATGAAAGAGTAGCCTTTAGGAACCTCAACTATTGCTGATTCAACTTCACAAGCTGCTTGCCATGCCAATTCAAATGCCTAAACCAGAAAGAACAAATTGTTATAAACTTCATCTCATACATACACACACACCAATCATGTATCTCACAAGTTCATCTCACTTTAGTTACTCCCCATTTCCCACCCATTTACATTAAACTACCAAACCATAAAAAGCAAGAAGTTATAGTTGGCATCACTTTTTTCATAGTTTGTTAGTATTCAAAAGATTTTTTTTGGAATCCAACTGTCTATGTTTTGTTTCACCACATTGGACTACCTCTCCTCGTATGATAATGAATTGTTAAATGTGATCCAAAACATCGATACAAAAACATAAACAATAAAAAAGGACATTTTTTGTCGCCATCCATCAATGCATTCCAACTCATTTACCTATCAACTCAAAAAACCCATGAAGTGTCACTATATAAAATAAAAACTCACCTAAAATAATTACCCTATCCATCTATCATTTAATGCCCTATTTTGAAAATATCTATTGGTTATCGATATCACTCATTTTCTCAGGTATTTTAATATTCTCCATGGTTTTTTATCAAATATTTTGACATCACACTATAATAGTTTTATGAAATAAAACTCATCACTGTTGAACTATTTTCATCAAACCATTTATTGTTGTATCTTAGGAAGAATCTTCTAACTTACCTTTCTCAACACTGTCACTCCTTGCACCTTTATTACTACAACATCCTTCAGCAATACACATGAGCTCAATATGAAGTATAAAATTTTATTTCTCAGGGGACAATTTCTAATTTAAGCTTCCCTTAAATGTACATTCTCCCTCTCAATCTACAAAAATATCCATCCAAATAGTTTTTATTTCAAATATTTTTCCTTTATTTATAAAATTGTGTAACCCCTCTAAAAACATTCAACACAGAAATAAATGTGTCCATCTTGATCCACTAAATATACAAAATTCATTGTATATATAACTGCAATCATTTCATTCATTGTGTTGACATCTACTTGAGGCATTCGGTTTGAAAAACTCAAAATGTGTTGTATCTGAATTCCATGTTTTGCTTACATCCCAACCATGGCATTTAGTATCAAAAATTTTATCTTTGTAGCAAAAAAAAAAATGCATTTCATTTTAAGATATTTTTTTCTTATGCAAAATTAAAAAATCGATGTATTATTCAATACTAAAAAAGGCATAGAAATAGAGGATATCTTGTATGTATAAGCTCTCAAATATTTTTTGGAAAATTTTATCCATACCTATATTAGGTGCTCTTATTTTCATTTCAAACATCGTTGTCCAAAGTACACTAAAGAGTCATACTAGCTCTATTGTGTAGTCAGAGAATCATTATGGAACTCTAACCACTAAAATAACCATTGGATACACCCAATGTTCCAAAACTAAATAAAAATCAGATTTAATAAATCCACATGAATGAAATCCATAACTAGGGACTTCAACACAATATGCAAGATGAACAAAATATAATAGTGGAACTAAATATTTACATAAATCTACAAAAAAAGAGATCAGGGTGCCTAAAAATGGGCAAACATGGAAGTGACCAACAATCTACTCTAGTTGCTTGTCAAACCCAATTCACAAATGAAGTGAAAAAATGTAAATATCCAATAGGTATGTTAACTTCCACAAAGAGATTTAATGTTTAATTTCAATATTTTGGATTTCATTGTGTATACATCATTAAAGGGAAAAAACCTATACAGTAAAATCTAGAAATATTCAAGCTAGTATCAAGGCTTGCCATAAATTACAAGGAGCAGGGTAAAGAAATGAATCCTCCCAAAAAAACTCATCAAAACCATGAATATTTAGTGAATGGTAGATATTTATTTACCATGTCCCTTACAAGCTATACTAAAAATGGTTCTTCTTTGTCTAAAATAATTTGTTAATTTTTTACATCTAGTTTGCTATGCATTAAGTTACTTATTTTGGTAAATCATCAAGTATGCAAAAGTATTGAGAATGGTTATAATCTTAATGTTACATTCACAATTTCCCAAAAGAATGATTGTATTAAGCTCTTCCAAGAAAATGCACCAAACAATATTCAACCAAGTTATTATTTTTTGTATTATTATATTCCTATAAATAGAATATGGTTTTTTAAAAGTAAATAGCTTCTAAGGGTTAGCACTCATTGTATTAATTATGAGCAAATTTACATATTCATCTTAAAGTATATGATGACAAAAGCCAAGTCTGATCTCATCACCAAAAAAACCAAAGCATCTAATATCTATTGACTACCACTACTCGTAAGCCCTAACATAATTATTCCATCCAAAAAAACTATCCAGGTTGGGTATACACCAATATACACAAAAACATACCCATTACCAAATATGCAAAATTTATAGATTTTCTCTACCTACAACCCTATTCCCTTCTATCACCACCACCAATCTCATCTTCATCATCCCCTTCTTCCTCCTATATTTAACATGCATACTTGGCTCTGTCAATGATTGGACACTTCTTGCCACAATCAACATGGTTTTTGCTAGCAAAAATCTCCTCCACATATATATCATCCTCAACTTCATGTTCTTCTCCATTCCCGAAACCCCAATCCATCTCCTCATTAAGAACATTTTCATTTCCTTCCTTTCCCTAATCGTCATCTTCTTCTAGCATCCCTTCATCAACCATGTATTTTCTAACCCATCCATCTATAAGCTCTAGTATGATGTTTTCCAATCACAACAAAAAATTGATGCTTTGTTCTTTTTCTTCCTAGCTTTCTTCTAAACTCTCTGGCTCTAGTGCTCGAATGATAGGGAATTTCTAGATCTGCACCCACATATCGAGTGACATATATTAATTTTTAGGAAGTAGCGTGGGATATTATTGTCAATGTTCTCAAAAGTGACATCAATCTCCCTAAGGAAAGAGTGACAAAACTGCATTTGGAAAAGCTTTTTCACCTTGGCCTTTCTCACCCCCATATAAACTAGTATTTCCAAAAAAATAGCAATGACATCTGTGTTGACTCTATAGCAGCCATATTTCCAATAAAATTCCTTTCCCAACATCTTTTTGGTCACATGCAGGACTAGAGGGTGCCCCATTCCTAAAATAGCAAGCATCCTTTTGTCTGTGACCTCACCAAGGAATGTCACCTCTCATTTTATGGATTCCAACAATATCAACATCTCCATGGCTCAAAGAGAATGTTAGTGAGTTTTCAAAAAGAAGAGGATATTTTAATGACTCAGATTTATATGCCTCCTTCTATGAATATATGTAATCCATGTCTTTCCATAATTATCCTTGAATTGATATTAATTCCAAATCATCCTTCCCTTATTATTACATCTATTGCATATCCTACTATTGGCTAACAAATTGGCGTTCTCAAAGTTTTAATTAAATTCAGAATTTATCTCCCTCACTAAGACCAATACAATTAAACAATTGAGAGAACTGGTAAATTGATCCTCTCTAAATTTTGTTATGAAGGTACAACTCCCTTTATTTGATATAATTTTGGGTTTTTAGATATAAAAATGTAAGGGGGTATATTTTTAACCCAAAATAAGTAAAGGAAATTACAATAACCCATAACCATATTACGAAGAAAAATTCTTTTAAATTCATATGTTGACTCATAGATCAATATTTAATACACATATAACTTCTTATGAAATCAGATTTCATTCAAAGATAAAATACTTATTCTAGATTTAACTTAAATAGGAACATGCAAGATACCAATCATAAAGCACAATAAACACCTATATAAACCCTTTCACCATAAAGAATGCTAGAATTCAAAGTCTAAAATCAAAGATCCAAATACACATAGAAATGCACTAGATACATAAAGATATCTTAATAAATCCGTCACTGGTAATTCATTCAAATCAAAATTTTACTTGCAATACCAAAATCAAGTCTCAATCGTATGTCAAAGCATAAGGGATATTATAAAATTGTGATCCCTTGTTATATTTACATTTCACATATTTCAAGTCTTTCAATAATTGTCCCCTTCAATTACTGAAGTATATTCTTGTAAAATAATTAATATTAAAAATTAAACTATGACTATTCATACATTTCAATATCTACATTATTCTCACTGATCCAAGTTTCTTGGCGTTTATCCAAACTACAAATATATTGTCTTTTGTCTACAAAGAAATAAACTTAACCATAGCCTAAATCACCTATCATTAAGGCAACATCCACCATAAAAAACCTATTCCACATTACATTCAATATCAATATCTTCTAATCATTACAAGTTTTTAGCATATGTATCATGTCAGCAACAACAATTGTCAAACATATTTAAAAATTAAACTTACACACAACAATACAAAGATATGAAGGATTCATTATAAACAAGACTTTGTGAGGTCCTTTTCCCTTGTATGTTGATCCACCCAAAAAATTCATTATACGGTTAAAGAAATACTTAAAAAAAATAAAGTTTTCTAGTTAGAGGGCAGTTTGTATTGAATAAATTCATTGTACCTCTGACTATCATCAAGTTTCCTACAAGATTCATGGAAGTCCAAACATAATCTCATTATTTCAAGTAGCCTTATTTCATTTGAATGAGTAGCTTTATTTCATTTGTAGGTAGTCTTATTTCATTTGCATGAGTGCGCATGTTTGAAAAGGGGTTTTATTTCAAAAATTTGAAATCAATTTCTTTATATTGGCACACACATTTATTAAGGGTTTGTACTTCAAATTTTGAAGGAAATTTTGATTTCCATGGTTTGAATTTCTTCTAAAGCACTAAAGGTTTTCTAAAAAATTTACAGTTTCATAATCAATTATACTCAATAGGGAGTCAATGAAAGGCTAAAATCAAATGAAAATATGCATAAGTTTCTTACAAATTTGTAAAATAGTGCAAAATCAAATATTGTATGAGATGTTACAAGGCAATTTTTACCTGCTTTTCTAGGTGAGAAGTTTGTTGTAGTATGTACTTTGAGTGCTTACCTCTATTTGTTTTTCAATATTGTACTGAGGGATATTCATTAACAAATTAAAATAGAACCTTGAATTACTACCTCTTCCTTTGGCTCCTCATCTAAGGTAGAAGGAACTCCACAAGGGTTGTTAGAGTTGCCTTTGTTGAACTCAAAAAGAGAACTTATATAGTCACAAATAGTTGGTTCTAAATCCTTTGGCGTCTTTCCTGGTCACATGTGCTCCTTAATATTGGCTTTGAAATCTATGAGCAACTTTCTATATTTTCCTTTCTTTACAAATTTAAACTTAGTTTTTTAGGTAAACACCCTGGGAATTTTGGTAGTGGTAGCGAAAACAAACCGAAGCTATGAAACCACTTCTAACACTGATAAAATATTTGTAGAAAAGTAAATATAGAAAATATTGAATGTTTTCTTGGTCAAAAAACCATGTTATTGGTTTTAATTCTTATATGTTAATCATTTTAGAATTTGTCTTTGCAATTTGTTTGGAAGCTTGTCTTGCATATGTGAAATAGGGGGCACCCACTCATACAATAGTACTTAATAGTTAGAAATGAAGCTTTAGTTTACTCATTGCTTAGTCCTTATTATCAAAGGTTCTTGAAGCATAAACAACAATACCAAAATTATAGTCTTAGTCCAAAAATCTTATGAAGAACCTAATAATATGTTGTGCTTAGGCCTCACAACAACCTCTTAGCAAATGCAAAACTATTTATGTTGATACTATTTATTGGGCCTATTTGTACCACATTAGCCATAAGTTGTCATATTAAATGCAAATTTATAACTAAATAATTTAATTGGGGATTATCCACTCTTACAAGGTTCTCTTGCCTCTTAAATCTATCTCTAGATTTACTTTTAGTTTTTAATTTTTCTTTATAATGGCTGGGGGTCATCTTAGAACTACTATATTTTCAGACTTTAATATGAGTTTTTTTTACTTTGTTATGAATATTTTGCTCCATAGTTTTAAATTAAAAACAATTTCAACTTACTATCTTCTAGTAAACCTTGAATGTGTGACCTTGCTTTGAAACCTTGAATGTTTTGATTTTCTATTTCAATTGTAGTAAATAATGAGAGATAAGCATCATGACATGTTAAGAGCCTATCCAAATATTGAGCATATACACTAGATCATTGACCTGGTATCCTCAAACTAGATGTGTACTCCATGTTTGTTCCCTTGAAGGCAGAAATGGATCTTCAATGTGCTGACCAAATTGGTCCCCCTTGCAGGTGACATGTAACTGATAGATATATTTGTAATCTCTAGCCACAAGTTTCTATAGAGAGAAAACCTTTTTTTCCCTTCCACAGTAACTTACCCCTTATTTTTTGCACATGCTCTAAGTTTAGTTTGAGGCACTTTTTCGTGGACATACAAGTTTTATGTTCTTTTGGAAAAAAATGTTGTGAGCTCATGGTTGTATGTTGGTGGTCAAATCTAGGTTGATCTAATCATCTATTACCATGTATGTTCCCATGTGAGCTAGGATTTCCATGTTCTAAAATTCAAGACATTTTGACTACTTTTGGTGGGTATGAAGTGGCAAAAGATGAGTTTCAAATCAGAAGTGACATCGTAAGAATATTGAATTTACTCCAAAATCATGGTGAAAGTTAGAGAATCATTGTATTTTTCCACCATTCATTTTATGAGATATTGAAATGTCAAAGATTTTTATCTTGAAAGGATTTCGTAGCTGCAAACTTCAGTATAGAGATCACTTGAATTGGAAAATTGTTACAGTAAATTTTAGACCTAAAGAAATGTTATTTATTGTTGATTGCAGGGTCTCTTCTAGGATCTCTTCCTTATAGTTAGAGTGGTTTTATATGTTTTTATGATATAGGTGACAAGAATTGTCATCAGTGGTGTTCTTTGTTGCATAAAGTTAAGACTGGGAAATGCTTTGTTGTAGGGGGTGTATGGAGATCATGAGTTGATAATGGAATTTATGGTTGTAGGGATTTATTAAATGCTAAGGGTGGTTTTAGGTATTTCTTAACCTAATTCCCCTGTTATTAGTGCTTATTTCCAAGTTGTGGGATTTTTATAGGGTTCTTTGTAATCTCTATCCACAAGTGGAAACTGGTGATTTGTAATTACACAATGCCCTCAAATTGACACCCCTAGTTGTCTTGTGTCTGACTTATGTTGATATTCACCACCAAACCTTTCTCAAAACAGTCACTTTATCTCCAACAATGTCAAAGTGGATATGTCGAAGTGGATATTTTATATTTTATATTTATATTTATATTTTATTTTCTTAGCATTCCTGTCAAATATGAATATCATTCCTATCAAATATGAATCATGATTAGATTAAATGTACAATGATTTGCAGTCAAAATCTATTTAATGGATTTACACTTGATATTTTACAAGATAGTACTAATGCTACTATGTTTATATTTGACAAATTACAACATTAATATCTTAATTTAGAGTATGGGAGACAAGTTTTTAGTATAATTATAGCCTGAATATTTTCTTGTGAAGAAAGACCATGTCTGACAATATGAACCCGGAACAAAATAAGGACACAATTGCTATATTATGGGATAATTTTAAAATAAAAGGTGATGGAAAATGTTATTGTCCCTACAAAAATTGCAAGGTCTTAAAGACTCAAAGACTTCTAGTCAAAATAGTTGAGAAACATTGTAGAGAGCATGGTCACATTGAAGGGGGGCACAATTTTTGTCTATTGGTAAGTATTTCAATATATTGTTTTAATAATTTATATACATAAGAAATCAATTGATGATGAGATCATGGTCATGGTTAATTTAATGTCATCATTTTGATATAGGTCAACCACCCTGGGTTACATGTTATGGACCATAACAATCCGGAGAATGTGAATTTCCAAGTGGAGGAACATGGAGGTGTGAATATCCAAGGAGAAGATAATGATTCCATGGAAGAATATGATCCTACGACAGAGAAAACAATTGAAGATGATGGTATTATTGTAGTTGATCATGTGACAGAGAATACGATTGAAGATGATAGTACTGGCATAGTTGATCACGATGATGAATATAAACTTGATTTACCTATACTTGAGAAGGCATATGAGCCCCTATACAAAGGCTCCCGAACAACTCTTCTCTCCGTTGTATTATTGTTGGTGAAATTCAAGGTTTTGAATGGTTTATCCAATGTAGAGATCTCATGAATGTTAAGGTATGTCATATAAGTAATCTTTTTCACCTATTTTTGTCATAATTTTCTTATTGTCAACAAAGGGTGAATCATGCATGCTAATTATATCTTTTGCAATAGGTTGACAGGTGAGTGTTTGTTACCACCATCAAATATTCTACCTCGCTCATACCAAAAACTATATGCCATTATGAAAGATATTAGGATGGAGTATAAAACAATACATGCATGTCCTAATAATAATATTATATATCATAAATAACATGATTTTGTAATAGAATGCCCTGATTTTCATATAAGTAGATATCGAACAGATAAAATAATAAAAAAGGTGCCTCGCAAGGTTCTCTGATATATTCCCATTATTCCACATTTGCAACGATTATTCAAGTGCACTACTCTGGCAAAATTTATGGATTACCATGCACATAATAGAAGTCAAGATGACATTATGTGAATTCCTACAGATGGTTATGAATTTAAGGAGATAGAGGAAACTTGGCCACACTTTAAAGAAGAACCTCATAATGTGGCTTATTTTTGTTATAAAAAATAACATTCCTCCTTGGATGTCCATAAAGAGGGAGCACATAATGTTGGCAATGATTGTTCTAGGTATTTTTTCATTCAATAGTCATCTAAATTTATTTATAAGTACCATATCAAAATGACAATAATTATGTAATGTTTTTGCTCATTCAACTAGGTAAGTACCAAGTTAAAGATATGAATGTATATATTGAGCCCCTTATCGATGAGTTGTTGGATTTATGGAATGGGGTCACTATGTATGACATCTCTAGACCAATAAGACAAAGAAAATTTCAATTACATGCAATGATTGTATGGAAAATACATGATGCCCGTGGGCTAACACATTTTTGTGTTATGTTATATTGTTAACACATTTATTGTATGTTATAGTGATAACACATCTTTTTTGTAAGTCTAAGTTTGCGCATGATAATTGTAATTATCAAAATCAACATATTCAATCCAATTATACACGATCTTGTAAGTCTTCAGATAAAGGTAAAATTTTCATGTCCAATTTGTGGTCTAAAGATGAAATCTTGTCATTCAAAAAGTTTAGGAAAGAAAATGTTCGATGAGTATAGGTACTTTCTCCACAAAAATCATAAGTATCAAATTACTGAAAAAATATATTTTCAATGGGAAATAAGAGACTCCATCAAAGCCACAAAGAATGACACCTCACATATGGAAGTTCGAATATAATAGAATAAATCAAGGAGGTACTGTCATTCAATCTGATGGTTTTTTTTTAAAATTTATATTTTTTTATTGTCTTTTGTTTGCTGATGATGTAATTGATTCTCGTGAAGGTCATCAAGGCATCAATGACCAACTTCCAAAAGGACTAAAAAGTTATCCTAGATAATTTAGCAGGTTGTCGTACCATGAGAACCTCCCAATTGTTTATTTATTTGATGCTATGCATATTAGAAAGAATGCAATAGAGACATTATGGAAATTATTGGATGGAAGGCGTGATAAAGAAAAAATTGTCAAATTTGTAGTAACATTAAATTGTCAAAATTTGTAGTAACATTAGTGATAGCCATTGGCGACTTAGATTTGCTTTGTGTCGCGTGATCGCCAAATATTGACTCTGGTCAGTAAAAGAAAGGAAATTGCACAGTCGCTATGTCTCTGGATAAACCATGGGTTAAGGATTGGGATCAGTGACAGAGAAAATGAATGTAGTCGCATTGTCGCTTAATGCTGATTTTCGTGAAAAGGTGCCAGTCTTAAATATGTCAGTATGTATTATTCGGCGGCCAATCAGATCTCCAGATTTTGATTACTGTGCAGAAAAAGGGTAGCTGAGATGTATGATAGAGGGCCAATCCCAGGGTGACATATCATCTCTTTTGAATATTATAAGGTTTAGCCGAGGATTCAGTTTTACAAATTTGATTTTTCTGTCACACTCAGGAAACTACGACTAGGTTTTCAATTATGTTCACAGTATGTGGAATTTAAGATAGAATTGATGTTATCAAAATCATGTACAATGTACTTTGAATGATTACTATAAAGAGATGATTACCCATTCATTTACATTCACCTTGCTTTCAGAGTTTCTAAGTTTAAGAATTCAGTTGCCAAAACAGAGTAAATTCAAAAGTTTGTAGAGTTCTCTGAGAATTATAAGTTCATTATTTCCAAAATTGTGTACAAGACAGTCTGTGAATCTCTGTGATAGATTTGTTTCAATAATTGTAACAAAGAGAAGAATTCAAACACTGAAAATATGAGAAGAGCAGTGAGTGTAGCTTCAACCAGCAGAGAAAGTGAAAAGGTGGAGGACGAGGCAAAGGGAAAAGTGAACTATTTAGATGAATTCCTCCGTCTCCTGCCTGATTCAACACAGAAAAAGAAGGTTAATGCTAATGTCCTCATTGATGAGTATAAAGATGTTAGAGATGCTGTGACTCTAGGAACAATAGGTTTTTCCCTCTTCAACTATTTCTATAAGAATTTTGATAAGCCCATCCCAGTATCAAATCCTTGGATCTATGGTTTAGCCAGGTTACTTGTTCCTGATGTCTTCCTAGATGTAGACTTGTTCTTAGACCTAGCCAATCACTATGATGTTTTTTCTAAGACCATCAGAAGAGATGATGGCACTGCCCTATTAATTTTGAATAGAAATTCATTCATGCAAGCGTTCGGCTTATACAACACCATGTCTACCAAAATTGACATGACAAAGAAAAAATAGAGGTATACTTTGAAGCCTGGGATTGCTAGGATTCAATTGTTGAAACATATGTTTAAAGAAGTGAGAAAGTATTTAGATCCCCTGTCCAGGGATAGCCCATACTATTACAAGGATCTACACTTTTATATCAAGTATGCTGCATACGCCCTGTGTAGAGTGTTGGGAATAGATGGTGATGCAGAGAAGATTGATGCAGGGATTCTGATGATGGTGTT
>MU227058.1:2262472-2274820 GCA_018584345.1 Thuja plicata
CACTTTAGGTTGATCTTTGATCACAACAACATTGATAGTATTGTCATAAGTATGAGAAAAGTTAACATTATTATTTCCTCTTGCATTATTCACACTGTTTCCTCCATTGTTTGAGTTGGAAGATTCTTCTTTTTCATGTTTATAGAAAGGATTCTTAAATTTTATTTGATATTCATTAGTTTGAGGGCCTTCCAATTTCATCACACCATTGTCTATGAGATCTTGTACCACATGTCTGAGACACATGCAATCATTGGTCTTATGTCCCCGATTCTATGGTACTCACAATGGTTATTCTCACTCCACCAATTTTGCTTGATTTGAGGTTCATATGGATGAGCCTTTGGTAGGTAAATAAGTGTCCTTAATGCATTTTCCAATGTTTCACCCAATTTAGTGAATGTCCTTTTGGGTGTAGATGCAAAGAAAGGTTTATGTTTGTAAGCCCCTTGATTATTCCCAAAGTTGTTATTAGTGTTGTTGTTAAAGGGTGCTTTGGGTGCTTGATTCAAATTATTGGCTTGAACTGAATTTTGAGTGAGATTGAAAGGAGTTGCCTTTAAAGTTTTAGCCTCTACCACTCCATCATTAACCACTCCTTTATTTTTTTTATTCTTTGTCCAAAATTGGTTATTGTTAGGGGAATTGTGATTTCAATTAGTGTTGGAGGTATTGTTGTTGTTGTTGTTATTCTTGTTATCCTTGTAAAGTTTAATTTCTCCACTTTTTATCAATACATCTTCCATTGTCACCCCATTCTCAATTAGGTCTTGAAATTACCTAGGACTTTGTAGCCTTAATCGATAGTTCATTTCATGATTCAAGCTATTTACAAAAATATCCATCTTCTCTTTTTCGGGTACACTTCAAGGGTATCTAGAAAATACCACTTTCCATCATTGTAGGAAAAGTAGGAATACCTCTCCTTCTCTTTGTTTGGTGTTACATAAATTAAGCATTGTAACCTCATTCTTGATGTTATAGGAATAATGAGTTACAAACTTAGAGGCCAATTCTTCAAAGGTTCGAATGCTGGAGGGTAACTTTGAAAACCACTTCATTGCCATACCTCCAAAAATTCTAGGGAATAACCTCATAAGGTAAGTTGTGTCATGCATGAACTCTAGACTTAATGCACAAAACTCCCTTAAGTGATCTTGAGGATCAGTTTTTCCTTCATATTTGTCATATTTAGGAAAAATAGCATTTGTTGGAAATGGAACCATGGTTAAAGATTTATCAAATGGAAATGGACATAAATCTTTGATAGAAAAGGGTTTAGGAGCCCCAATTTGTTTTATCACATCCAATTTCATTTGGAAAAGTTGGAATTGCTTGTTCATGATGTCAATGGGATTAGCCTCAGCTTCTTCTTGTTTAAGTTTGTTGATATCATAATCATGTGGAAGTTTGAGACCCATTTGTGCTAGGTCTAAAAAGTACTTTTCCTTGTCTTTTTCCAACACTTTTTCCATAAGCTTCATGAAGAAAGGAATTTTCATCGCTTAATTAACCTTTTCATCAGTTAAATTCTCATCATTAGGGTCAATGTTTCCCCCATTGTTATTATTGTTCAACCCTTGATTGTTAGGATCATTGTTTGCTCCTCCATTGTTATTTTTATTGGATCCTTGGTTGTTAGGATTAGCATTTCCCCCTCCATTGTTGTTCATATCCTTGTTTACATGGTTGATTTGATCAGGATCTATATGGCCAAATGGAAAAGACATTATTGGTTCTATTTCCTTGATGGGTTCTTGTAAGGGTCTTTAAGAACTAAAAGGATCACCTAGAAAAGGACACTCTTGCCTTAGATAAGATTTGTCTAATTGTAGGGTAGCCTTAATGTAATGATATCATGTAAAAACTAGCATTAACATAAATCAAATGAAGAGCCTAGGATTTTATCTCACTTGAGTGATCAATCCGTGGATGATTTTGCAAAATGTCCAATAATGGCAGATTCTGATCCAATTGAGTATACACAGAGGTAAAACATCCAAAAGGGTTTCCAAAAATGGAATTTTCTTGTTTTCAAACCCTTGGTATGTATCCACTATTTTCCTTTTTTTGTTTTTGGGTGGCTCTTGCCTATGTGTAGACAGGCTTTAATTGTTGATGCATGGTCACTGGAATTCTTGTACGTGACACTCTGTAGTTAGCAGGCGGCGCTTACCTGTTGATAGGAAGTTTTAAACGGTTGACACGCGACACTTTCCAATGGCTTACGTGGCTTTTGAATGTTTACAAGTGGTGTTTCAAATTTGTAAGCGATCCAGGATTGTTTGTACATGGTTTTGAATTGTTGGTACGTGGCTCTTTGCTGATCAAAGTTGAAATTGTCAAATTTTTTTTGTTATTTTCTGGATTTAAAATTTTAAAGGCTTTGATCAGATTTTTCAAAAAATAATCTTGTGTGAGAATAGAGTAGAAGCTTAACACACACATCAAAATTGTACCATATCGCTAAAAAAAACTAAAAGTGTATGTTTTCAGATGTTTTTACAGGTATGCACAAGAATTTCTTCCAAACAATCTACCATAGAGTCAAACAAATTTGGCTTTTAACAATGGCTCTAAAAAGGTAGGTTTTCTATTTTATCAAGGTTTTAAATCACCTCCATTCTAAATCTTACCAAGATCCTTTACCCCCTTGCAGGCTTCCCACACGTACAAAAGTATAATTTTGTGCAATCCCAAAGGACTACTCAAGGAAGTGAGGATGACTTGCACAAGGTTTAGTCACTTTCCAATTAAGGTAAAGTGCATTTATTTATAGCAGGTCAGATGATATCATGGAAAAAATGAATATCTCACACTTTGGGTCATTCCCTCTCACCGCCTTCGTAAAGGAATTCTCGAGAGGTAGGCCCTCTAAAGCTTTATTCTATCTAGCATGTATATGGAAAGTGAAAATTGAACTTAGTCCAACAAGTTTTGGAATTTGATTCACTCAAAGAGTGAAGAGAATATCCCTATTGTCTTCCTTTGTTCCAAAAACCTCAAGCAAAAATTGTTCATTTTCAACCTCTTGACAAAGAGCTTATTAAAATTGAGATATGTGGTTCAATTCCTTATCCTTTTCTTTGCACTAAATTGACTTTGCACATTTGGCTTTTTGATTCACTTCGAAAAGTGAAGAGCATATGCCTAATGCTTGTTCAATTTAGACAATTAGAAGGATTTTCCTAATTATACTGGATTCAAATGAAATGCCACAATTTGATCAATGCAAGCTTGATAAGATAAATACCTCATTTTCGAAGATAGCAAAGGCTAGGCACTCACCTAGTGGCGATCGTTCCCACTCCGGCTCCTCCAACAAGTTAGTCAACACAATCAAAACAAAGTGAAGAAAGACTTGGAAAATAAATTGACCATTTCACTCCTAAAATCTCTTTTAAATCAAATTTGTCAAATCAAAGCTTAAAGAACTTAAGAATGAAAACCAATCAAAGAGTGGGAAATTTTTCTTTATAAGCAAAAAACACTTTAATATAATGATCATAAAGGTGTTCTTCTTTGAATAAGCTCTCAAAAAGATTAGATGCATGTATTTTCTTATCATGTTTAGTCTTAATCCTTACCTCTTTGCTAGGCCTTGTGCCTCGCTTCTCTGATTTTTGCACTTTCAAATGATTTTTCATCTGCAGCAATGAAAAACACAGAGAGTTAAAACAATAAACAAATCATCAGAAACTTGATTTAAAGAAGAAATATCTACGCGGTATTTAACAACTAATACACAACATTTAATTGTTACTACGCGTAAATGAAAACTTTGAAAGTGGCTTTTAAATCTTAAAAGGCGGCTCTAGAAATTCCACAGGTGGCCAAATAAAAACCACAGGCAGCATAGAAAGTGCAAAGTGTAGTCAAAATTTTCTAGTAAGAAGCTCTTAGAAGTTCACAAGCGGTCTTTGGTGTCTAACAGGTGGCGCTTTATAGATTCAGGTGGCACACTTTATCTCACAGGCAGCCTAAGAAAGAAAGATGGAGATGAAAGAAACTCTTTATGTGGTGCTTTACTATTCACAAGTGGCTTTCAATACTTCGTAGGTGGCTCTTCTCCTTTTTCCTACAAAATAACAAAAAAATGATGCAAAACACACAAAATATTAAGACAAAAACGTTAGAAATGAGGCCTAAAGCCCCACGGTGGGTTCCATTTGTGGGTGTGAGACTACACCTTCATGAAATTAGGATTAGTAACAACAACTCTATGGAAAGGAAATGCTATTTAATCTAAGAATTGAAGTTAAACCCATGACATCTTATGGTTCTCTATCTAAGCTTTGTTAAGAGAGCTCTCAGCCTTAATCTCTCTCAAGGACAATCCTAGAATGAGAATAAAATGATAAACATGCTCTAATCTAGCTCAAATGCTCAAAGATATGTGTGCTTGCTATTAAATGCTCATGGTTCATGCTATGAAATCAACAAATGCTTCTAAAATGATGTTCTAAATACTATGAAAATGCTGAAATACTATCAAAAGCTCTCCAAATGCCTATAATCAGGATGCTTTACTCTTGAATTTCTTGGATCTCAAACACAAAGAAAATGGATTTTATTTATAGCAATTTCCCAAGGGTAGTGGGTAGAGTGAGTTGATCATGATCAAGCCTTGGTTGGTTAAAATCTTTGATGTGTTTTCAAATGGAGGGAAAATTGAGTGGTTGTCCTCAAAGAAATTAGGAATTATATAACTCAATCATTTAATTAATTTAGCCATGTAAGGGTGAATGGGTTTGATTTGATATTTTTGATTTAAAATATATAATTAATTGATTAAAATCAATTGCATAATTTTGATTAATCCCTTTTAGGCTTGAATTTAATTATTTGATTTCATGATTATTTAATCCTTTGATTTAATTTGATTTTTGTCCACTTTGCTTGATAAATGTCCATTTGATTTTGATCCGTTTTAATCCATTTTGATGAGATTTGGGGCAATTGGCTGAGATTTATAAATTTGACATTTAAGATACACCTAGTCAAAATTAGGTGTCTACAGATCTATTTGAAGATTTCAAAGTTTCTAGGCTTAACTAGTCCAACTAGTTCCTCAATTACCTAGGCTTCCTCACTAGATTTCCTCCTAGAATCTCAAACCCCTAGCTTAGGATCTTCCCATACATCCCATAGACTCTTTTCTATGTCCTTGGCCCATTAAAAGTCATTCTAAACCCTTACCCACACTTCAAAATACTTTACCAATCCAATTGGTATCAAATTCACTAGGAGGCCTAATTGCCTTATTTCCTAGTAGGTCAAAATTCACTATTTTTGGGCTAGTACTCCCAAAACTCCAAAAAATATCCATAGAAGACCTTATAAATATTTAAGGTATCTATCAACCCTATCAAAATCCAAAACCCTAGCTTCTGGATGCACCCACAACCCTAGTATTCATCATACCCTAGTTTTTAGCCTATTATTTAGGCCTCTAGACTAGTTAGCACAAACAATTGTCAAATTGACCTTCAACCTTTGTTTCACCATCCACCACCTTTTGAATCTTCAAGAAGGATATTTAGGGCTTCTACAAATTCCACTAAGTCCTTTTCCCAAGATCATGGGTGCTCATGCCAAATTCTTCTTATCCCTGTCCTAGCTCACTTGTTCCTAACACTTAGCCATAGGGATTCAAACTTGGTCTAGGAAATCCATTGAAACAATAAAAATGAAAAAAAAAACCCTATCTACAGACTCTAACCCCACTTCCCCATGGTTTCAATCAATTCCACTGGTGGGTTCTTAGGTTAGAGCTATTTCTAACTCTACACCACTGGGAATGTCACTTGCAGACCAGTGACCTTAATAATTACACAACTCTACACTACAATAACTTCAAAGAAAAATAATATATGGAAGTGAAAGCTATTTTGAAACTCTACACCCCCATGGGGTCTGATCTCCTTTTCCAATCCGTACAAGACCGTACAGAATGCAGAAATCTTTGTATTTCACAATAATACAGTCAAAACCATCCATACAAGGGTTCAAAAAATCAATGTTGCAATCCAAAGTTTTATTAACTTGTCCAAATCATCGAATCCATGCTCATATACCGAGCATGGGTAGTTACAACTTCTCTAACTTCATTTTTCCAATTTCATGCAAAAGTTGCTAGCAATTTTGAGCTAGTTGACTCTTTTTGTCAACTCGATGGATGATTTTGACTTCCATGACCCTAGTTAGGATACTTAGGGTCATAAAACACACATCAAACCCATGTTACATCAACATAGCAACTTTTACCTATTTTAGGCCAAAATGACCCTAAATCACCTAATGAGCACTATTGGCTCTTACAAACACGAAGTTGAACAAAATTGTATCTAACCTATTGGATATTATTCCAATCCACACAAACATACCTAATTCAACCCTAACACACATCAAAACATAAAAAATGGAGGTACCCTACACCAAAATTAATTCCCTTCCTGCCTATTCCTTTAGCCTCCACTATTATCTCCTCTGTGACCTCCATATACTGGTTTCCCACCATTACCTTTCCATCTTTCCAAGTATTAGAAAAAATCCTGATAACAAAAGGGTTTCTTCCATGAATCATTTTGAGAAACACCACCATCCCACCTTCCTTCATAATCTTCCAGACTTGTTTCAATTTTCACCGTTTGTCACAGTTAACAGGCTCCACTTGTTTCTTACTTCAACCCATCTTAGCTCTCTAGCTTAATTTTCTATCTTTGTGATAATTCTTAAGAAATCTATTAAGAATACCACACCTCACTCTTAGCAAAGACAAATAAACCCATAATTCATGCCACATCTAGCTCGTAATCACCACTAAGTACTTTCTCCTTGGATAGTAATTATGAAAAATCACTTCCGCATTAAAAAACTTTATGATACTTACCATTTATGATCTTTTTTCTATCTACTCCTCAAACAGTCACTATCAAGTAATGATTTGGCTTGATAAGACATGTCTTCTCCATCATTCAATTGTATCACCACCTCCAACTTAATATCCATGTTGGTGGCCCAGTCAGCAACACCGTTGGTCTCTCGTAAGTTATGTGAAACAATACATTTTTCAAAAGAATGGATGATAGCTTTATCTTTTTTCATTATGTTATAAATAGTCCATGAGGAGGGAGTTTCATTATTCAAAAATTTAATAATATTGAGGGAATCTCCCTCTAACCACACCTTATTACAACCTTTCTCCTTAGCTAAGATAAGACCCTGAAGGGAAACATAGGCCTCAACATTATGATTAGTTTGGATGCCAATAGGGATAGATTTAATACCCCTGCAAAATCCTTGTTCATCTCTTATAACAATCCCACACCCAGCTACCCCTGGGTTTCCCTTTGAGGCACTGTCAAAATTAATTTTCATTCATCCACTAGGAGGGAAATCCCATATATCTTCCTCTCTCTTTGCTTTATTATCATGTTTCCTTAAAGTCCCTTTTATTTTCCTTATTGAAGAAGGTAATGTCCTCCTCATTCAGGGGTTCCATAGCTCTGTCCTTTAAAAGTAATTTTTCTTTGATATCTCTCTTAAGTTTTTAGAAAACCTCCTTCTCACTAGCCATTTTGTTCATGAAGACTCTCTCATTCCTCTCTCTCCAAAATCCTGAGAAAACATAGGGAAGAAAAAACTTCCACACCTTGACCACAGTTTCATTCTTTGAAGGATGGCTCCAAGAGTTAAAAAAGACTCTTCATGTCCTCAAGGAAAACCCACTCAATGTTAATAATTCGAAGGAAGTAATCCCAAATAACCCTAGCATAGGGATAGTGAATAAACATATGATCCACACTTTCCTCATCCTGGTTACAAAGGTAACACCTATACACAATTATCATACCTCTTTTTCTAACATTGTCATTAGTTGAGACTTTATTTTGCATCAAAATCCAAAAAAAGACATTGATATTTGGAGTAAGGTCTTTAATCCAAGATTTAGCCCAACAAGGCTCATTAAGATCATCAAATTCCTGGTGATATAAAGAGGATATAGTTAAATTCCCATTCGGTTTGTAATTCCATATAATCATGTCTTCTTCCTCAATCAGAATAGTAGAATTAAGAATTTTATTTATTTGTCCCATTGTGTTGTCAATAACTGTCAGGTCTTTCCAGTGATCCCTGTCCCAGTAGTCCTTAACTTTCCTTGCAAATCTAACTTTTCATTGGCTCTCAAAGTTCCTCCATTCAAGAAAATCATTAAGGGGTGTTTGTAAGATCCACTCATCCTCCCAAAAAAGAACATTTCTCCCATTTCCAACTTTCATTTGATACCCTTTTTTTTATGCTATCTTTATTTTTCATAGCATTTCTCCATATAAAAGATCCTCCCACTCCCCTATCCTTATCAAGAAAGGTATTAAGGTTTGGATGCTCCTTGTTGTATTTGTTATCCCATATCAAAGTCCATTCTCCCCTAGAGTTGTAGTATCTCCATATAAGTTTGGAAAGGAGGTGGTCATTAAGTTTTATGATTCTACGTAACCCAAGACCTCCTTTGTTAACAGGTTGAAAGACCTTTTCTCAAGCTATGAGAGCCATCCTTTTCTTTTTCTCCATTCCTGTCCACAAATTTTTTTTTTGAATCTTTTCAATAGCTTCACCAAACTTTTTGGGGATTTTAAAAATTCTCAAAGCATAAAGAGGAAGACCTTAGAGGGTGGATCTAAGAATCTGAATCTTGCCTGCTTGACTTAGCAACAATCATTTCCAGCCAGAAAGTTTACTATGATATCTGTCCACTAAAGAACTCCAAAAGGTTTTAGAAGGTTCTAAACAAAGAGGAAGATGAAGGTAGGTTCCTGGAATAGTCCCCATATCACAACCAAATATCCTCATAATTATTGTCTTTCTTTTATCAAGAACATTAACGAAAAACACAGAGCTCTTTCTCTAATTAATAGCCTGGCCTGAAGCTGTCCCATATTTAGTTAGAGAATTTTTAATATTACTAGCATATTTAATAGTGGCTTCACCCATAATAACCAAGTCATCAGCAAACTACTGATGGGAGCAGACTTGATTAGCAGAAGAGGGATTTAAGCCTTTTATTTCCCCTTTCCTAACCAGGTTCTCCATGTACCTACCTAGACATTCATCCATAAGGATGAAGAGGATAGGGGAGAGAGGATCCCCCTACCTTAAACCCCTATTTGATTTGAAGAATGAAATAGGAGATCCATTGACCAAATCTGAGAAAGTGGCAGAAGAAATAAGTTGATATATAAGTTTAGTGCATTTTTTATTGAATCCAAAAGCCCTCAAAACTTTCATAAGAAACTCCCATTCCACCCTATCATAGGCTTTAGATAGGTCCAATTTAAGGATTATGCCTTCCTTCCAAGACATCACAAGAGAGTGAAAATTTTCAGGTATGGATATAATGGAATCCATAATTTGTCTGCTAGGCACAAAACTGTTTTGCTGCCAGGATATCAAGGGAGAGAGAATATATAGAATCCTTTTGGTGAGGAATTTTGAAATAATCTTATAGTCAGAGTTACATAAGATAATAGGCCTAAACTGATCCATTTTATCAACCCCTTGTTTTTTGGGTATTAAATCTATAAAAGTACCATTCAACTCCTTTAGAAATTTTCTAGATCCAAAGCTCTCTTTGACAACATTGGTAACATCCTTTTCTATAATATTCCAAAACATTTGAAATAAGAACATAGGATAACCATCCAGACTAGGGGCTTTATCTCCATCAAAAGAGAATACATCCTTTTTAATTTCAAAGTTAGAGGGTATAACAGTGAGACCCGCATTATGTTTATCATTCATAATATGAGGGATGAACTCTAGAAACTCCCTTTGTTCTTCTCTATTCAAATCTTTGTCTTTTTAAAGTAGATTTTGAAAAAAAATCTTGGCCTCTTCATCATTCAAAAGGGTTCCATTGATTTTAAGATTAGAATTTATATTGGCCATTCTATGCTTAAGCATATTGATAAAGAAGTATTTACTATTTTTGTCTCTCTCCTTCAGGAATATCTTTCTAGATCTCTGTCTCTAGAAGGTTTCTTCTTTAGCAATTATGTCATGAAGCTCAACCAGTTTTTCATTCTCCAGATCTCTTGATATCTTGGCATATCCTTCCTTCTGAATACTATCTTGGATATCCTTCAATGCCATGCTAACATTAGCCTTAGTAGAGAAGGTGTTTCCAAAGGTTTCTTTATTCCAATATTTAATATTATCCTTGACATGTTTAAGTTTTAAGCTAGAATAAACATTGCAGTTCCTTTGATTTTGATCTTGCACCATTCTTCAATTTTTTGTGCAAGTTATGGATGCATTGTCCACATTTTCTCAAATATGTAAGGAAAGTTCCTTTTCTTGGATATGGAGTCTGCCAAAAAAGTAATAGGGTTATGGTATGATCCCACCCTCATATGAGTAGACAATGAGCAATAGTAATGAGTGAACCAATCATTGCTAATGAGAGCCCTGTCAAGTCTAACTTGGATAAGATCTTGGCCACATCTTCTATTGTTCCAAGTGTAGTTAATTCCTTGTAGCTCTATATCATGGAGAGAATGGCAATCTATAAAATTCATAAGATCCATCCTACTTTCCAGATTAGTTTGACTTCCTCCTTTTTTTTCATTTACTTATAAGGGAGTATTACAATCTCCCATAATAATCCATTCCTCGATATTAAAAACATTTCTCAAAGAGGACAACTTATTCCAAAAAACCTCTCTACCCTTTTTAGTGTTAGGTGCATAAATATTAGTCAACACCCAAGAAGTATTATCCTTAAGATGCCTGAACCTATTGCAAGCCACATTATTTCCCTAATAAATAACATCACCTTTAATTATGTCACAATTCCAAACTGTTGCAATACGCTCAGAAGCACCATCAGAGTCACACCCACAAATATTCCCATTCTTGAAAAATTTGAGCTTTTCCACTTTCTCCTTAAGCATTTTAGTTTCTCAAATTAAAAAAATGTCCGGTCTATTATCCCTAATCATATTCCTAACAATGTCTTTTTTGTGGGGATTATTCAGTCCCCTCATATTCCAAGAGATAATCTTTATACCTTAAAAAAGAATCTCACCTCCAGGATGGTAAGCTGGCTTCCATCCACTATGTTCTTATTAGTATCCTTGACTCTTAATTTCTAGCTCGACAGTCACCCTAGTGAAGTTAATATTCCTCCCACGTCCCCAGTTTTACTGCTCCTTGTTGATATTGTTCTACATGGTTTTCCCTTTTATTTCTTTGATTTTTTCTTCTCCCCATGGATCTCTATCACATCTTCCAGATCACTCTGATCCCCGTAAGGGTTTGGTTAATAGCTGTAGAATCCCCCCTAATTAGGTGTTTTGGTTTCAAATAAAGTTTTTCTTACCCCCTGGGGCATGTTCTATGAGTTATCTGAGAATTCTTGACCTAAAACCATGAACTTTTGAGCATCATGCCCTGCTATTTACTCCTCCACTTTATGGATTATTATCTTTGAGCTCCATTCAAGTTGATTGACATCATCATAGTTTCTAGGGAGTTGATCACCTTTGGTGCAGAGCCCTCACTACCAACACATCGCTGATTCAAGACTATTTCAGTCAGGGCATTACATGAACATGGCACTATATTCATACTCATCTCCACTTAATGAATCATGATGGGGATCATCATCATTTAGGTTGTTATGTAGTTATTAAGTTGATATTGGTCCATTTGTAAAGGCCTAAGGCTCATTGGTGATTCTATAAACCTTGAGTCTTAGGACCTATGGGACATTTTGGCTTAGAGTAGTTAGGAATGTGTTAGAAAATAGGTTATTATACCTTAAATAAGGTCCTAGGATAGTCTAGAGTCCTTAGGTTCCATTCTATACACAAATTGTCTAAAACAATAAAAGTTGCTAAGCAACTTTTCAAAGTTGCTAAGCAACTTTACAATATATACTTAAAAGTTGTAATATGTAAGTTTCAACCAATTTCAACTGATTCTTAGATAGTTGATCAGTGAAACACAAGTGTATAAGTGTGGATCAACCTTCCCAAAAGAGGAAGTTGATAGATGTAAACATTTTTTATTCAAAATCAATAAAATCCCTATTTTTTTCCTTAAAAATCACTATTTTTTTTATTTTGCATGAGCTGTACGGATTGGCAGTGATAGTTTAATGGTTGGAGAAGATGTCCTAGTGAACTATCCTTTGAATGCATTTGGTTTGAAGTGTTTTTGTGGCCTGTAGACAAAGTTATCGCATTTTTCCTCCTACTACCCAGGAAACCCTAGTTCCAGCAGGGTTTTGGGCAAATGGGGTTATAGCTCGCGACTATACCATCCATTCTGCACAAAACCCAATGA
>MU227058.1:2279858-2314930 GCA_018584345.1 Thuja plicata
TTCAAAATTCTTAAGAAGTGTGGGAACAATGCATATAAAATTGATCTGCCACCGGACATAGGACTGTCTCCAATATTTAATGTGTCTGATCTTTATGCTTATAAGTCTCCTACTAATGATGTTGATATAGGAATAGGTTAGGCAGATGTTTCTCAGTTACCACAGAGCAGTAAACCTCAGATAGAATGCATACTTGACAAGAGGGTCTCCAAACAAACTAGGAGGGGTACTTACTGCTCCTACCTTGTCAAGTGGAAAGATACACCAACTGAAGATGCAACATGGATGAGCCAAGAAGACATTGAGAAGGCAGGATACAAATTTGATGTAGTCCCAACTCAAGGGACTTGAGTTCTTTTGAGGTGGGTAGTATGGTGCAGAGCCCTCACTACCAACAAATCACTGATTCAAGACTATTTCAGTCAGGGCATTACATGAACATGGCACTATATTCATACTCATCTCCACTTAATGAATCATGATGGGGATCATCATTATTTAGGTTGTTATGTAGTTATTAAGTTGATATTGGTCCATTTGTAAAGGCCTAAGGCTCATTGGTGATTCTATAAACCTTGAGTCTTAGGACCTATGGGACATTTTGGCTTAGATTAGTTAGGAATGTGTTAGAAAATAGGTTATTATACTTTAAATAAGGTCCTAGGATAGTCTAGAGTCCCTAGGTTCCATTCTATACACAAATTGTCTAAAACAATAAAAGTTGCTAAGCAACTTTTCAAAGTTGCTAAGCAACTTTACAATATATACTTAAAAGTTGTAATATGTAAGTTTCAACTGATTGCAACTAATTCTCAGATAGTTGATCAGTGAAACACAAGTGTATAAGTGTGGATCAACCTTCCCAAAAGAGGAAGTTGATAGATGTAAACATTTTTTATTCAAAATCAATAAAATCCCTTTTTTTTCCTTAAAAATCACTATTTTTCTGATTCTACATGGGCTGTACGGATTGGTAGCGATATTTTAATGGTTGGAGAAGATGCCCTGGTGAACTATCCTTCGAATGCATTTGGTTTGAAGTGTTTTTGTGGCCTGTAGACAAAGTTATCACATTTTTCTTCCTACTACCCAGGAAACCCTAGTTCCAGTAGGGTTTTGGGCAAATGGGGTTATAGCTCACGACTATACCATCCATTCTGCACAAAACCCAATGAAAATGAAGGCTCTGAGAATTTTTTTTAGGATTCTAAAAGCAGTAGGACAGGAAGTGAAGCAAGTGAATTATGCTTGCAAGCCCTATGTCAAATATTTAGATGTATTTAGCCCTGAATTATAGGAAATTGAGTATCCAGTGTTAGATATGCACAAATTGAACAATCCAAAGGTGGATTAGGTGTTCTTAGACAACATTGAATAGATCCAAAGACCTTCCTTTCATCTATGCACCCATTTCATTGGTCTTCCTTTGAAAACCAAGCCTATTAGGGCCCTATTAGGTTTGTGTACCTTGGAGGATTCTTGGAGTGCTGGAGTAGATTAGAAGCTGGTCTTGTGGGGTAGTGTTTGGGGTGATAAACAACTTCATACTACATCAATTGATCTTGTGTTGGGTGTGGGGTTGTGTCTGATATCCCAAATTTGTCAATTTTGGCCTTGTAGCCCTGTTTTGGGAAGTGTGTAAGAAACATAGTTAAAAGTTGCAAAAAGTGTGTTTTTGAATCTTGTAATTGTTCTTAAGGGTTATTAGAGGGGTATAATAGTCAGAGAAAGGATTGAGATCCTTCTTGAAGTCTGATTGAAACCCTTAGCAATTTGGAGCAATTTGACCCTCAAGGTCTTAGTAGATCAAACCTTCCACTGTTGCACTATGCATCAACCTTCCCCTCTATTACCATAATATCTATTGTCTCTTTTTGTCCTTCTTCCTAAATTTCCCCCTCTTCCACTTGATCCTCCTCTTTTTCCTAATGACCTCCATTTCTTTCATTACCCTCTGAACCCCCATTTTTAATTTGATCATTGGTTATGCTCTCATCACAAGTCTCTGGTATTAGAGAATTTTCCATTTTTTTATTAAGTTGAACTGCTCTTGAGGTCTCTCCCCCATCTCTCTTTGCCTTCTCCATAGGGACCCATTTCTTAGTCTTTCTCTGGATAACCTTTGTCAAACATTTCTTAGCCCAATATCTAGCTTTCTTACAATGAAAACACGCAAAATGAATGGTTTCATATTCCATCTTTTTCTCTCACGATCCTAGTTTTGAGTGAATATTAATTTTCTATGGCATATCAGTGTCCTATGTTATACCAAAACATATCCTTGCATACATGAGCCTCCTCCTTGAAGCACTGACATTATCTATTGATAATTCCCCAAAGGAATTTTCTATCTCAACAAATATATCCTCCACCCAATATTCCTGAGGAAGGCCATGGAGCTTAACCCAGACTAGAACCTGGTTTACTGCTTCCTCCTCAAAGACCAGATTAGGGCACCATTTCTGGAGGACCATAGTATTTTTCCCTATCATCCATGGCCCATTGCATAATATTTTCATTCTATCCTCTTCACAAGATTAAAAAAAAGGATAGGCATCCTTTTTCCATAGCCACCACATCCAATTGTTGTTTTAGGTCCCATTTCTAAGAGGCATATGCCCTACATTTCAATGTTGGGTCTAACCCCCAAGAATCTCCCAATGAGAGAGTTATTCATTCTAGCAATAGTATGATCAATAATCTGGTCTAGAATGTCTATTGCAAAACTGCCTTGAGAGGGTTTTGAAATATTCTTAAAAAGTGGTAAAGATGACTTACTTGTTGGTTTAACTCCAAATAGGGAAGCCCACTTTTTCTGCTCTCTTGTTTTCCCTCTGACTCACTAGACTTGGGTCCCCTCCCAGGTCCCCCAATGCAAGTTTAGCATTGGGATCCTTCCCTTGTTTCCCTTTGTCCTTAGCATCTTTTGGCTTGCTATGATCAAAAGTAATTGCACCCTTTGCACTATTCCTGCCCAAATTCAAATTTTAATTTGACTGCTCCCTTCCTCCCCACTCTCCTCTTCTCTCCTCCATCCTTTATATGGTTTTGAATTTGTTTTCATCACACGGTGTGCCTTATTTACAAAGGATTGTTAAATCCACCTTTCTTGAAAGGATTTCTTCTATTTGCTACAGTTGTTAGAATGCAGTCAAAAATATTCATTGACTAGAGTGTATGCAATATAGTATTGTTGAGTATAGATCCATTAAAGATTAAATGTATAATGTATCACCTAATGTGATTGATTAATACCTCTATTGCTCGGGTAGCCTTATGTGTGGTTCTTGATAACCAATTTCATCTTTTTTTGTTCTGCTTCTTGAAACTCTTAGTCTATTCCATAAATTTTCTCCTTAGCTACTCTCATCCTCACATCCTTGAATAAATAATTATTGCAAATATATTTGTACAATAGATTTGACATATTTTAGTTTCACGTATTACAACAATAACTCTATGATCAAAGGTATATAACTTGACCTTGATCTCCTAGTTTGCATGTTTTTAATCAGTTAGACTGACTAAAACAATTTCAATTATATTTCTTGTCCATCAAGAAATGGTTTTAAAACAAATCAAAACACTAAATATAAAACATAAGTTTTTTATCTGATGTGGAGGTCAGATCCACATTTCTGAGGATATAACTGACTTCCGATGTCTAATGCTCAGTTTGAACTAAAAGTCTGTTGGTCAGGTTCCCTTTCTTTTTCAGGTTCCTATCTTGTCTACTCTCTCATTTTTCACTATATTCTGCTCGTCGGGTTCCACTCTTAAGTTTTTTTGGTTTACACTTGTAGGTTGTGTCATCAGTTTACTTTATAGAATATTATGTCGGTTTATTTTTTCCTTAGCACTCTCAGTGATCTCTGTTATCAACTATGTCATGTTGTGCTAAAACCTATCTCTGAGTGTTGGTGTTACCAATGGTTTTCCTTTGCATACTAGTGACAAAATATATGTCATCAACCTCCCCCTTTGACATTAGTATCAAAAACTGATATGTGCATAATACTGTAATGTAGTAGTATATACATCATGTGTTTACCTTAGTCATTCTATGACTTCCCCTATGTATATTCTGGTATAGTATAAGTATATATATGTACACTTTATACTTTTCTTCCTTTTCACCTTGTCTTTCACTTTTTTTTGTGTTCTCTTTGTCACATATTAGTTTCCCCTCTTTTTATAATAAGGGCAAAGGTGTATACCTATAACTTATCAAGAATATGAGAGTGAGAGTTCTTTAGTTCCTCCATCATATTCTCCCATTTTTATTTTAGGTTATCAAGAGCCATGTGCTCTAGTGAAATCTTGGCATGCATCTCATAGATGTTTTCTTCTACAGACATCTCAGGGGTGGTAATTAACTATCTTGTCAAACTTATGTGTTGTTGCACAAGTGTGAGGTTCGGTAAGAGTTAAGATTGTATCCTGGTAACCTCTTCTCTGAATTGTGATTCTACTTCTCAAATTTCTTTTCTTAACCTTTTGACCTCCATTATCTTCTCATAATGCAAATTGATTTCATTGTCATCCGTGTTTAGACCTTTTGCACTTGCATTTAGATCTGAATCTAAGTTTGCAATATTTTCACTATTTTCCTTGGTGAATTTTTCAAAAGTGCAGAGCTTTTGAATTAAGGAAATAGATTAGTAATGATAGGATCTAATTCATTAGCTAATTCTAAAAGCTTTACCTTATTCTCTGCCACTTCTTGGCTGATCTTTTCTATCAGTTTGTATTGAAACTTTTGTTCTGCTTGTTCCTTAATAGCCTTTTTTTCATTTACATTTTGAGTTGTGATGGCGTCGGTGAGAATAGAAAGCTGATCCGGAACGGGGGCATTGTGATTAAAATCAATGTTAGGTACTATTTTTCTTAGAATGTCTCTTTTGATTTCAAGCATTAGAGAGTCTTTGTGTTCTTTCCTTAGCTTTTCCAACAAATATTTTCTTTCACAGATTTCTCCATATTCTTGGAGTGAATCAAAATCCAATGTGGTTGGATCACACTTTGGTATTTCAATTATTTCATCAAGTGTGACTTCTAACTTTCTCTTCTTGGTCTTCTTCTTCTTGTTCTTTTGTGATGCACGTATATGCATAACCATGGCAAGATTTTCTGCTTGGTGTGATGTGCTTGATGAAGTTATCGATGGAGTAGTTCCTTTTTGTTGTTGTGCTTTGGTTTGTACCTATTGGTTATGAGTGGACATCTCCACATCAACCTTAACATTACTTGCAGCATCTCCTTTGGTGTCCTTAGGAGTGGCATCAATTTTTTTTCTCTTCTTCACCTTTCACTTTCGGTACTTCATCTATATTTTTCATTTGTGCATCATTTTCTGTGTTATCTCCATCTTTCTAATTGAGATCTCCCTCTGTAACCTTATCTCCATCGGTTACATTTTGTGCCTTGGTTGTATGTTTCTTTTCTCCTTCCCCTACATCCTCAGGTATTCTAGCATCGGGCTCGAGGGTCTTCTCTTTTTGTGAGATAATATTTATTGCTTGAATCAATAGCGGTATTTGGCCCAGTATTTCTCCCTTTGCAGCATCAATGGAAGTATCTTGTTCCTTGGGTTGATCTTATGTAAGAGTAATATCTTCATATTCCTTTACCTCATTGGCAAGATCATCAGTGATATCAATGATAGTATTATTTGGCCAAGTTTCATCATCAATATCCATATCCTTGATGGCTTTTGTCTCCAATTCTACTGTTGTGACATCCTTTGTATCATTTATAAGGGTAGTCTTTGGATTTTCTGTAGCCTGAGTATCATCTTTGTTAGGCTCATTTGTGAGACGTAATTCTCTCTTAGGGCTGGCATGTTCTTTAGGTATATCAAGTAGTTTCCTCCAAGTATCCTCAGTTTCCTTGTCAAGCTCTATGAAGTTTGCCTCCAACACTTTATAAGTGTTAGAATAACTGAGAAGGGGGGGGGGGGGGGGGGGGGGGGGNGGTGGGGGTGAATCAGTGGCCTAAAAAATACTCCAATAAATCAACCCAAAAACATAGTACCATAATATTAAGCTTCTAGTTATCTTGATTCCTACAAGATGTATTCCTTCAAATAAACTTATCAAATAACTACTTCTTGGAGCTCACTGTTAATCCTTATTCTTTATGTTTACCAAATAGCAATCTTTCATTTACCAAAAAATATTAAATTGCTTAGTGTATACTGATCAATCCAGATTAGTTATGTGTAATGAAAAACACTATAGTAATGACTCATAAACACATTGACACATGGATTTTCAAAATGGAAACCCTTTCAAGGGAAAAACCACTTGGGACCAGTAACCCAAAATTTTCACTCTTCTAAAGTGTGCTCGGTGAAGAGCCAACCCTATTAAAGGTTACAAACATAGTGTTAGGTGTGACCTTGTTAGAGGATTTAAATAGAATAGTTTGTCACTTGATATAGGGCATCTCTATGATACCTTCTATGACCAAACCCAATGTATTTTTCCAAATGGTATCTGGCATCTCTTGCTATCTTCATGATCAAAATTTTTGATACTCCTTGGGATGTATCTCAATATAGAAAGGATTGTTAAGTCCTTCTCGGTTAAGAGACATTTTGAATCAATGGTTAAACTAAAATAGAAAATGATTTGTTCACACATGCAACTTATACTTGCAGATTTTCAAATCTATTGTAAGCTCAATTAACCTTTCTAATCAATATGTCTTTTCAATACCTTTTCTCCGCTTCTTTCTTCTCAGTGATGATGTGCTTCTCTATTGCTCAGTGTTTGCAAATTTTTTTAGCTCTTTCCTCAACTTGATTGATTAGGACTATATGAAGTTGTTCTTCATCTGTTTCTCTTCAACATCCTTCTTTCTCATTTACTCACCTTAATTCATAATAGATTAAGTTTTCTCTTTATAGACATGATATCAACATTTCTTACTTCTTGATTTTCATATTCTTGGTGTAATCTAC
The DNA here is from genome assembly GCA_018584345.1 of Thuja plicata. Lineage (NCBI taxonomy): Eukaryota > Viridiplantae > Streptophyta > Pinopsida > Cupressales > Cupressaceae > Thuja > Thuja plicata. The sequence continues at coordinate 2,286,823 of MU227058.1, forward strand.
AATCTTAGCCAATATTTATTTAAATTTTAACTCTTATATTATCTCGTAGAAATCTTCTTTCCAACTGGATAAAACAACTTTAAATCTTTTACTTATATCTAGCTTTAACTTGTTGATTAAAATAATGTCAACAACCAGTTAAGTCTATCTTTAGCTCTTCCAGCTAAGTATTTTCTTGTTTGATAACTTTAGTTAATTTCAGTGTTTTAACTCTTTGATAGCTTCAGTCAACACTTCAGTTCTTCTCCATCTTCTCCATCGGTGTTGTCTGTCCATCGGGGTTGTCTGTCCATCAGTTAACACTATAATTCTGGCCATAGGTAATTCTTGTGATTCTTCTCTTCAATAATGCTTGTCGATTTCTTTGCTCGGGCATCACTGTGATTTTTCTCTCAGTTTTCTCTGTCCATCAGGTTCCACTAACCGTTGGTATTTTTAGTCACTTAGTGAATGTTGGTCTTCTATGTATTACTGGAGGCATAATATTTATCTCCCTGATTCTCTGAAGTCTTTGACACTTTGAATATAACTGATCAAATTATATCAATTTGACATCAATGAAAATGCAATCCATTAACTAATTTAATGTCTTGCATTATCTTTCTGCATTTCAGTGATCAACTTAACATCTTCAAACATTCAATCAGTTACATGTCATCAATCTCTCCCTTTGGCATTGATGGAAACAAACTACATTATCACACTATATTATTACTAATACAATATGAAATATAACATTTGAAGTTTATAAATCTCTCATATTATAACTAATACAAATGTTTGGTTCTCGGTAAGCTCATATAGATTAGATTTGTTTCTTGTAGAGTGTGTTCTTCAATATTTAATCTCTTTAATGGATAGATGTAGCAGCTTATGTATTTGTTTATGATATATGCTCTGCCTTAACTATTCCTCTCCTTGAACATCTCTTTTTACTTTCACAATAATCTCTCATTTAGTATGTATTCTCTCTGTCATGTTGTTTCTCTCCCTTAGATGGATATTTCATATGTAATCAATCTCTCTGATTAACTCTCCCTTTGAATTCTTAGGATCTTCTCTCCATGGATAATGATATAATCTCTTCCTGATAATGAGATAATCTCTCTCCCTTTTTATTTTTAATAATGAATTTTTGATAATGAGATAATGTCTCTCCCTTTGACAACAATTGTTAGAAACACTGAGAGAGGGGGGGCTGAATCAGTGTTTGTTTATTAATTACTTTTTCAGCAACTTAAACATAAATCAATCATACATAGAATGAAGCTTAACATAAAAACTCATAACACATGATATGATTATGGGGAAACCTTGGTCAGAGGATAACCCCGGCGGGAATTAGTACCCACAAATATTGTACTAAGTATAATGAACTTGTGAGAGTTCCTTTGCCCTGTTAGAAGCAGTCTTTACAATATAAGTACAATGACCTGGTTAAAGGTCAGACCCTCTTAGGAGTCTTTTACAAAACCCTGTTAAAGGTATATGGCTCACTGCCTAGGCTCACTTCCCAATAATATGAAGGCTACAACCTTCTGAAAGATGATATGCACTATAACAAAATGAACTGTTGTGATGACACTGTTTGTCTGATCAGTTCCATGTATGCGTGAATGCTCTTACTCTATCAAAGGGCTATATCATATATTTAATTCATAGCACTATCCCTCTGTATCTTCCTCTTGCACAATAATTGACACTTCTATCATATCTTTACATTTCATACTTATATATTCAAATCCGAATAGGCGCGACCCAAAATAGAACACTAGTCGGCCCTAAAACAAAATAGACAATGCTTCAGAACAAGTTGGCTTAAGTGTGTTTACTACAATGTTAATTACATCATTACAATCATATAACCAAAGGTGCTTAGCCATTACATTATAAAATAACACACGCTAATCAAAACACTTAGTCGTCTTTCATGCTCTGTCTCCTAGACTGCTGGTCTATTGATCTGCTTGTAAATTTTTTGTACTATAGTTCTGTACTATGCATGTCTAGATGTAGCATGTAGATGTGTCATACAACTTATATCTGAACATGCATATGCTAACTTGATCTCTCGCACGTGCGTTGATGTGCTAATCGCTGAGTATCTCTATCTACCCTGTTTTCCTTAGTCATTTTGTCTTTTAAGATAGAGACTAAACATGACTTTGTTGCCATGATGACAACACAAAATGAGTCATGCATCCTTAGGTAGTCAACTTTCCAACAATCTCCCCCTTTGTCATTTATGGCAACAAAGGAATGTGGTCAAGTTACTCAAAATGACTTAACACAAAAGATGACTGTATAACATCATATATACATATACTTCTCCGCTTATACACATTCTATATACTCCCCCTTTGGCATTAATGACAAAGGTGTGCAAAAAATTGTAAGTCTACTGCATACTTACTCCATATACACTTCAGGGTACACAATTTTAAGAGATTGGATCTCTTTCTGCCAAAATACCTTCATAGCATCAACTGTTTGTATATGCGCACACAATGCATATGTCAGCTTCTCCATTTTTATGAAATCCATGTAGGGACCTTGATCATATATCACAATAGTGGCATCAATCTATTTAATGTTCTCATTGGGGACTACTAAAGATGATGCAAGTGCATTCCTTAACTGGGTTTTCCTTACCCTTATCTTGCTGATTTCTAACTTTGCTTTCTCAATTTTATCTAACTGCCCTTGATAGACATTTTTACATATGTTCATGTCTTGCATGGAAGTTTCAACTAATTTTCTTATGCTATCTATCATTAACTCTACTTCTTCTACCTTTTTGGTGTGCTCAGAGGTGAGCTTCACTCTGTCCATACAGTTTGCTATGACTCTCTTTCCTTTATCTGCCAATTCCTTTAATATAGATTGTCCAGTCTTTAAGGAGTTAAGGTCTAAGGTAAAGTTCTTTACCAAATAATTTAGTCTCTCCTTCTTATATTCATCTTCTACAATCTTAGTAGCAGAGTCTACTAAGCTTATGAAGTGTGATTTGAAGTTTGACAAAATATTGTCCACATCTTCAACTAATTGGACTTTGGCTACTTTCTGGTCAGCTGGCACCAAGTCATTCAAAATGTTCACTATTTCCAAAAATTGAAGGTTCCTCATCACTTGTTTTTGATTTTCTTTTTCCATAGAAAGAACGCTGATTTTGATTAGGTCTTCTTCTCCCCATGCATCCAAACTTGCTGAATCAGGAGTTAACCTTGACAACAATGAGGTAGATGGTTGAGTGGATGGTGAGAATATAGTGTTCTGACTGGTATCCATGCATTCAACCTTTACTGGTTTCTCTTTTATTGGCATCTTGTCACCTTGAGTAAAATCTTGAGTATATACATTTATTTCAACTTGATCATTGATGGGAACTTCATCTTGTTGTGCAGAGGTATCATCAGTGCACATTTCTTTAGTGCTTACAAATGCCTTATCAACTTTGTCCATATATTTTTTAGATGCAGTCATGGATATCTTGACATTGTAAACTACTATAGTGTCTTCTGAGTCTTTATCTGTATCAAAAATTATTGTCAATATGGGCACTGAAACCTATGGACCTGTTATAGGCATAATCTAAATTACTGGTTCTGTAGCCTATTTGGGAGGAGCTGGAGTAACTTTTGCTGTAGGTGTCATTGGTGGATACATGTGTCTGTCCATAAAGACTTGTGCAAATGAATTTTCAGTCTCCTTACATATCTATTCATACTCCTTGTTCATAATTTGTAGGGTCCTTGTCTTAGTTCAGAGATGAGGCTTCACCAAATCTAACAATATAGCCTTCTCATCATGCGAGCATAAATGAAGAAGAGTATCCAATGTTTCTTCTCTTATCCTCATATCTTCATCAATTGCATGTCTTTTCATGATCTCTAATAAGTTTGATAACTTATCCGATATCACTGTCTTGAGTTCAAGAATTGTCTTCTTGAACTTGATCATATGAGATATGATCATAGAGTGTATCTCAGTTTTATCAATTTCTTGATACTTGTCATAGACTTTAGAAAGTGTATCTAATCTCCCTTCATTAACAATCCTATTCCTTAAAACATTTAGACTAGGTCTAAATCCTACCTCAGGAGGAGCTTGAGTAATCTTAGCTTTGCTCCGAGTGTTCCTTGAGGATGGGTGATTTGTAGGTGCCTATTTTCTTCCTCTAGTTTTCTTACTTGGTGTAGACAGTGGAGATGAATCTAAGTCAACGGTGGTAGAGGGCACAAAGGTGCTCTCTAATTTCTTCTTCTTATAGATCTGTTCAGATTTCTCAAGTTCTTTTTCTATCTTGGCATCTCTGGCTTTGTCAAGATCTTCTTGGGTGATGCTATGAACTTTTAGTATGTTGGATGTAACTCTAGATGCTTTCCTTTTATTATTAGCACTGTGTAAGACAGTATCCATTTCATTGGTTTTCTCTCTATAAGTTCCCCATCTAGGCTCATTAGGATCTTTTGGAGCTGATAATAGAACTTGCACATTTCCTTCTAGCACATGTTCTTCCACTTCATAACCAAGAGGATGAATCCATTTGGTTCTAGGTTCAACTGCCTCCATGCATGTGCAATTTGTTTCTACCATGAAACATATGGTATCCTTGTATTTATCAACTATCTTCTCAGATAATCTGTACCTATTCTATGTTTTTATTTTGAATGTCTTTATATCCATATCCATGGTATCCCTTGCACTACTTTCTAATGTGACCTTGAGTGATATTTGAGACATTGTGGGTTTTCTCTTGTCTAGGTAGAGGTTTTCAACCTTTCCAACTATATGGAAATACAAGTAGATGATTAGAGATCCAAACCTAAATGTCTTGCTTCTGTCATGTTTGATGATTTAGATGTTGTCAATCAATTGACCGTGCAGGATCTCACATATGTTGTATTGAGTGTTATCCTTCACCATTCTGATAACTGCTAGGACTGTTACTACAGAGACACTATTCAATATACTAGCTTGCTGAAACTTATACCCTAGTATCATTGTCAGAAGTTTTATATCATCTTCTTTGATAGGGTCAAGTGTCATTCCACGCTTGTCACTTTTGGACATATAAACTTGTTCAATCTTCTTTTTGACATCCTTGCTAGTGGGAAAGAGTCATCCCATCTTGGGAAGTTTAGTTAATTCATGAATTAGGTCTGTGGTGATACACACAGGGACCTCACCAATCCAGTAAAGATCATCATGTATCCTGCTCAACAAAATCTTTACCCATTTAGACTCATCAAACTCATGCGCATTAGAATACTCAAAGATAGGGTTATCAATCAAGTGTGCAAATTCATCTTTGAATGTGTAGTTAGGTTTCATCATGGATGCCATATGAGTAGCTATTTTTACATCTCCTACTATTTCCTTCTTACAGTAAATGTACACATGGATATCTTTCACATGAACAACACCTAGCAGGGTTTTGGAGAAAGTCCCTTCCACATCATCCAGTATGGATTTGAATGGATGCTTCTTGAATACAAATATTTTCCTCTCTTTTATATCAAACACAACTGGAGTCACCATACTTACTTGGAATTTTCTTAAGTAGGGTTTCACAAAATTCTGAAACGACGCGACTGCTAGGGTTCTGTTTCAATCTTCTTGTCCATTCGCTCAACTGCCAAATATATTATCCCTTCATGCCTTGATTTCTAGTGCTCTAATTCTCTCCAAATTCTGTGCTCTTCAAATGAAAGTGTGAAGAAGATCAAATACTTTCTTTCCTTTATACAATCTACCGCATTTAATGTTTGCAATTGTATGCAAATTACCCATAAATTCTAAAAATTTGATCCTGATGCCTTTTAGACAATGCGTGAATACACATAGCAATATTATGTTCTTGTAATCATGATATCATAGGCACATACTTAGAGGTGAGTATACCAACCACGCAGGGGTCCTGAGCTAGAATAGCTACCCCTAAGACCAAGAAGGTCTATTCAAGCAGAAGTAGAGGGTGCATCCACTTTGGATGCATCAATTACTTTTTCAACATCATTGTTCTTCTTTACTTTAACCCAAATTTCACTTGAATCTTCATTTGCTTGAACAAACTTTACTTCTCCTTTTTCTTCAAATAGTGATTTTTTAGTTCATCTTGCTTTTGTGTTTTGGATCTACAAAACTTTGAGATGTGTCCTGCCTTTCTACATGTGTGACAAATGATATGAGGTCTGATGCTTTTGTTCATCATACTGCATTGCTTTGCTGTGTGTCCATTGTAGTTACATATCTGACATGTAGTGTTCTGCAAATTCTTTTGAGGTTGATTTCTCTGATCGCTTTGATTCATTCTTCTTTGATTCTGCTGTGACTAAGTTTTGCAATGTATTGCCCTATGACCAAATTTATTACAAGAGAAACAATAACCATTGAAGGGTCTTACCTTTTTGCAATCTCTTGCCAAATGACCATGTTTGTTACATGCATAAGAAGTTTTGTTAACTTGCTTGATTTCCTTTTTTGGTAGATCTGCTTTAATCTCTTCAACATTTTCAACTTTCCTTGCTTCTGAGAGTGCTTAATGAGGTTTCTCTCTTTCTTATAATGAATTGACTTCAGTTTGTGTTATATTGAATCCAAGACCAGTAGTGTCACCTTTTTGCTTTTGTGCATTGAGATGAGATTGAACTGAATCAGAACTTGTGTGAAGTTTGTCAATCTTATCCTTTTCTTTTGTTAATTCAGATTCCAACTTCCTTTTTATGTTTTATAATTCTAGAACTTTCATGTTTTCTTTCAAGAATTCATCATCTAGTTGTTTTCTTTCTTTGATCTTTTCTTTAATAGCAATTTGGCCGTCTGTGAGCTGTTCATCTAGATTTTCAACTTTATCTTTCAGAGACATATTCTCTTCATTGATCTTTTTGATCATTTTCCCTAAGTCACTTGTAGAATAATCTTTCAAATCTTTTCTTAGTTTCTTGATAAGCATTAGTGAGCCATCAACTTTCAGTCTAAGTTCTTCATTTTCTTTTTCAGATCTATCAAGATCTTCAAGAGTTGCTTCAAGATTCTTTTTCAAATGTTTTGCTTCTGCTGAGTCCATGATCTCCTCAAGTGGTTAAACTTATTTGCTGAGGACCAGAGCTCTGATAGAAATTGTTAGAAACACTGAGAGGGGGGGTGGGGGTGAATCAGTGTTTTTTTATTAATTACTTTTTCAGAAACTTAAACATAAATCAATCATACATAGAATGAGGCTTAACATAACAACTAATAAAATGTAATATGATTACGGGAAACCTTGATTAGAGGAAAACCCTGGTGGGAATTAGTACCCACAAATATTGTACTAAGTATAATGAACTAGTGAGAGTTCCTTTGTCCTATTAGAAGTAGTCTTTACAATATGAGTAAAATGACCTGGTTCAAGGTCGGACCCTATTAGGAGTCTTTTACAAAACCCTATTAAAGGTATATGGCTCACTGCACAATAAGATGAATTCTACAACCTTCTGAAAGATGATATGCACTATATCAAAATGAACTGCTATGATGACACTATTTGTCTGATCAGTTCTGTGTATGCGCGAATGCTCTTACTCTATCATAGAGATATATCATATACTGACTTCCTAGTACTATCCCTCTATATCTTCCTCTTGCACAATAATTGACACTTCTATCATATCTTTACATTTCATACTTATATATTCAAATCTGAATAGGCGCGACCCAAAATAGAACACTAGTCGGCCCTAAAACAAAATATACAATGCTTCCAAATAAGTTGGCTTAAGCATGTTTAATACAATGTTAATTACATCATTAAAATCATATAAACAAAGGCGCTTAGCCATTACATTATAAAATAACACATGCTGATCAAAACACTTAGTTGGCTTTCATGCTCTGTCTCTTGGACTGCTGGTCTATTGATCTGCTTGTAACTTTTCCATACTGTAGTTTCATACTATGCATGTCTGGATGTAGCATGTACACATGTCATACAACTTATATCTAAATGTGCATATGCTAACTCGATCTCTCACACGTGCACTGATGTGCTAGTCGCTAAGTATCTTTGTCTGCCCTTTTTTCCTTACTTAGTCATTTTGTCTTTTAAGATAGAGACTAAACATGACTTTGTTGCCATGATGACAACACAAAATGAGTCATGCATCCTCAAGTAGTTAACTTGCAAACAAAAATGCCAAAAAATTCTTCCATATCAGCTTCCATCCCCTTTTATAATATACTCCTTGAATTTCACTATCCATCAACAATACATTATCTCTAGTGTTCGGTGCAGATTTGTACCTTATTGTGTGCAAATGTATCTTTGCAGTCCCTCTCTATGCTTGCATCAAAATGAATGATCTTCTCATTATGTGTAGGATGATTCAGCCTCCTAGTTATCTTACTCACTGATAGACAAGGGTTGTACCCCTAGTCTCTATCTAAGGTAATCAAATGTATCTTTTGGTAATGGCTTGGTGAAGATATTAGATAATTGTTCCTTGGATTGAACATATTATAGTATCACTTATTTTTCTTGTACTTGTTCTCTTAAGTAGTGATACTTGATTGCAATATGCTTAGTCTTAGCATGCATGACTAGATTCTTAGAAATGTTTATTGCACTGGTATTATCAGAGTAGATAATCACTAGTTCAAGAATCTTCATATTCATACCTTCCAGTAACTGTTTGATCCATGAAATATTAGAGCAATTTGAAGCAGCAGCCAAATATTTTTCTTCTACAGTAGACCGATAGATGCATCGATGCTTCTTGCTAATCCTTGTGACAAGTCTATCACCCATGAAGAATGCTCCTCCAGTTGTGCTCTTTCGGTCATCAATGTTTCCAGCCCAATCAACATTTGTATAGACTTGAAGCTCAAATTTGTCTTCTATTTTATACTATAATCCATAGTCCTTGGTGTTCTTTAGATATCTCAGAATTCTCTTGACAACAGTCATATGTGATTCTTTGGGATTAGCAAATAATATTGCAACTACTCCAACTGCATGTACTATATCTAGTCTGGTATGAACAACATACATTAGTTTGCCAATCATTGATCTATACAAGGTCTGATTTGCCTCATTTGACTTATCTTCCTTTGTCAGCTTACATCCAGTAGCCATAGGTGTTCCAACTGGTTTGGAATCTTCCATCTTGAATATCTTCATCACTTCCTTGATGTATTTCGATTGAGTGATATATATGCATGCATCTTGTTGAAGAATCTATAGACCAAGAAAGAATTTGATCTCCCCAAACATAGACATTTCAAATTCTTTTCTCATTTCATTAGCAAAGGATTTTCAGAACATTTCATTTTCCCCAAAAATGATATCATCAATAAAAATTTCAGCAATCAGAATATTACCATCGGTATCTTCTTTTAAGTATAGATTGCTATTTTCACTTGTTCTTAAAAATTAAATTCTAATGAGATAGGAGTGAAGTCTTTCATACCAGGCTCTTGTTTCTTATTTCAATCCATACAAGGATTTATGTAGTCTACATACTAGGTTTCTCTTGTTTGGATCAACAAACCCTTCTGGTTGTTCAATGTATACCTCTTCTTCAAGTATTCCATTTAGGAATGCAAATTTGACATCCATCTGGTATACCTTGAATACTTTGAATGCAACATAAGAAAGAAGAATTATTACTCCTTCTAGTCTAGCAACGGGTGCAAAGGTTTCACCATAATCAATACCTTCTTCTTATGCATACCCCTTGCATACTAATATTTCTTTATTCCTTGTGACTTCTCCATTCTCATTCATCTTGTTTCTGAATATTCATTTGGTACTGATGACATTATTGTCATTTGGCTTCGGTACTAGTTTCCATGTATTATTCTTCTCAATCTATTCTATTTATTCATTCATAGCACTGACCCATTCTTCATTCTCAAGTGTAGTATTAACAGATTTAGGCTCAAAATCACAAAGTAAACATCTAGTGTTTAGTGAATTACTTCTTGTTCTCATTTTATCCTTCTTGTCTCCTATGATCTAATTTTGTGGGTGATGTCTTCTAACATACTTGGCAAGTTTTGGTTTAGCTCTTTGTCCATCATTCTGATTATCTTCTTGACATTCATTCTTATCTCCATCGCTCGATGCATCATCTTGAGTATTATCTTGATTTTTGGTAACCGTAGTCTAATTCTGGGGTGCAATGTTCTATTTCTCAGAAGTGATACACTGTTGCTTGGGTAGAGTTTCAGGTTCTTTAGCATAAACAAACCTGTTGTAGTCTTCTATTTCTTTTATGCTTTCCTTATCATTCTTTTCTGCAAATTCATCTATTCTTACATTTACACTTTCAATGATCTTGTTAGATGACATGTTAAGACATTTATAAGCCTTACTTTTGGTGGAATACCCTAGAAAGATACCTTCATCACTTTTGGAGTCAAGCTTTCCATTTATATCATGTTTCAAAATATAACATTGACCACCAAAGATTCTTAATTAACTTAATTTGGGTGTGTAACCATACCAAAGTTCATAGGGTGTCTTCTTTGTGTCCTTCTTCAATTTTACTCTGTTTAATGTGTAGACAACAGTACTTATAGTTTCCATCCAGAAAGTTTGAGTGATTCTTTTCTCAATCATCAATGTTCTTGCACAGTCAACAATTGATATGTTTCTCCTTTCAACAATTTCATTTTGTTGTGTTGTTCTTGGTGCAGAAACATGTCTTCTAATTTCATGCTCATTACATAAATTAGTGAATTCATCTGAAATAAATTCCCCTCCTCTATCTAACCTTAAGAATTTTAGTTCCCCGCCACTTTGTTTTTCTACCATAGCCTTATACCATTTAAACATCTTGAATGCTTCTGATTTACCTTTTAAGAACATAATTGTCATCATTATAGAATAATCATCTACAAAGAGAATGAAATACCTATCTCCATAGTAACTCTTTGTCCTCATAGGTCCACATAAATCAGTATTGACTAATTCTAGAATGGCATTAGATGTATGGGATTTACTCTTGAAACTAGACTTTTTCATCTTACCTTTTTGATAATTCTTGCACATGATATGCTCGAGCTTTGACATGCTCGATAAGCCTTTGAATTTTCTTTTATTGCTTATCTTTATCATGTTGTCAAAATTCATATGACATAATATTTTATTCCACAACCATATGTCTTTGTTTCTAGCCATCAAACAAGTGGTGTTAATGTCATCAAGATAGAAAAGGTTACCTTTTGTCTGTTCACCAGTTCCAATCAACCTTCCTGATTCATTGAATATCTTTGCCTTCTTATTCTGAAATGCCACTCGGTGACCTATATTATTCAGTTATGAAACACTTAATAGATTATAATTTAGTCCTTTTACCCAATAAGTATTTTCACATTTGATCAGGTTATTCATCATTATGGTTCCTTTACCTTCAACTAGATAAGGTGTGTCATTAACCATTCTTACTAATCCACCATTATAGTATTCAAAAGTTTCAAACTTTTGTTTATGACCGGTCATGTGGTGAGTGTAGCCACTATCTATAATCCAAACATCATTCTTACTAACCTTAGATATGAGTGCACTTTCTACATACCTTTCTTCTTCTTCTTTGTTTGAATAATCTTTCATGGATACAAATACCATCTCAATGTCTTCTTCAGATTCAGTGTCAGTATCATTAGCTCTGTTCTCAACTAGGTAACAAGTTTTCTTTCCTTTGTCCTTGTAGTATCGGGTATCTCTTATGTCAGATTGTCAGTTGCTTCCATAATCTCTATTATCACCTCCGTCAAACTTCTTTTCAAATGTTCTGTCATTACTTCTGTCATCTTTTCTTTGGTTAGGACATTTTGCAGCAAAGTGTCCAACCTATTTACAATTAAAACATACAAGTGGTAATTTACCTTTGTGTCTCCCATTGCCTCTCTGCAATCTTCTTGCCATTAGTCTTCAATCTCATCAAGTCCTTGATCCTCATTATCACTTTCACTATCATTTCTAATAGTGTGTCTATGACTTGACTTATTTTCAAAGAAGATTTGAATGCAGATTCTATAGATGGTAAGACACTATATCAAATTTATTCATCTCAAATGAAATCAGTCTACCAATCAGACTATCTAGAGTAACTTTATTGTTTAAAACTGCTCTCATTTCTTGAATAACAGATACTCTAAGAGAATATACATGCAATAAGGTTCTTAATATTTTAGTTACCACTATCTTTTCTTAAAGTACACCTCCAAATCCTCAGATAGCATTGACTACCTCTTTGATTCTATAGCTATACTGAGTGATATTTTCTCCTTATTTCATCCTTAGGTCCTCAAACCTCCCTCTTAGGCTTTTTGCCTTAGCTCTTAGTACATTAGCATCTCGTCCATGTACTAGCTTTAACTTATCCCACATTTTCTTTGCAGAGGTACAAGTTTTGACATCTTTAAACTCAATATTAGAGAGTGAGGTAGCAAGCTCTATCATCATGCAATCATGCTGATTCTTTTCTCTCATTTTCTCAAGAGTGTGAGGTTCTGAAGGCAACACATATTCAGTATCAATGTGTTGAGTAACATCATTACCAATACCTGATAGGTGGAGTCTTATTCTTATTTTCCATGATGCAAAGTTTTATTTATCCAACTTGGGCACATCTTGATTGTACATCTTGTGATCTTTCTCTTGAGCTATTAAAATCCCTTTCTAAGCACACAAGCTCTGATACCAATTGTTAGAATAACTGAGGGGTTGGGGGGGGTGAATTAGTGGCCTCAAAAATATTCTAATAAATCAACCCAAAAACTTAGTACCACAATACTAAGACTCTAGTTATCTTCAATCCTACAAGATGTATGTTGTCTAATAAACTTATCAAATAACTACTGCTCGGAGTTCATTGTTAAACCTTATTCTTAATGTTTACTGAATAGCAGTCTTTCATTTACCAAAAAATAGTAAATTGCTTAGTGTATACTGATCAATCTAGATTAGTTATGTGTAATGAAAAACACTAAAGTAATGACTCATAAACACATTGACACATGGATTTTTAACATGGAAACCCTATTAAGGGAAAAACCACTTGGGACCGGTAACCCAAAATTTTCACTCTTCTGAAGTGAGCTCGGTGAAGAGCCAACCCTGTTAAAAGTTACAAACACACTGGTAGGTGTGACCTTGTTAGAGGATTTAAGTATAATAGTTTGTCACTTGATATTGGGCATCTCTATGCTACCTTCTATGACCAAACCCATTGTAGTTTGTCAAATGGTATCTAGCATCTCATGTTATCTTCATGATCAAACTTTTTGATACTCCTTGGGATGTATCTCAATAGAGAAAGGATTGTTAAGTACTTCTTGATTAAGAGACTTTATGAATCAATGGTTAAAATGAAACAACAAATAATTTGTTCACACATACAACTTATACTTGCAGATTTTTAAATCTATTGTAAGATAATTTTACCTTTCTGATCAATATGTATTTTCAATACCTTTTCTCCACTTCTTTCTTCTCGGTGATGTTGTGCTTCTCTCTTTCTCGGTGTCCGTAAAAATCTTTATCTCTTTCCTCAGCTTGATTGATCAGGACTGTATGAAGTTGTTCTTCATCAATTTCTCTTTAAAATCCTTCTTTCTCATTCACTCCCCTTAATTCATAATGAATTAAGTTGTCTCTTTACAGATATAATATCACCATTTCTTACTTTTTGATTTTCTTGTTCTTGGCGTGATCCAAAATCTTAGCCAATCTTGATTTAAATTTTAACTCCTGTTTTATCTCGTAGAAATATTTCTTGCCAACTAGATAAAACAACTTTAAATCTTTTACTTATCTCTAGCTTTAAATTGTCAATTAAAACAATGTCAACAACCAATTAAGTCTATCTTTAGCTCTGTCAACTAAGTATTTTATCATTTCTAAACTTTAGTTAATTTCATTGTTTTAACTCTTTGATATCTTCAGTCAATACTTCAGCTCTCCTTGGGCTTCTCCATTGGTGTTGTTTTTCCGTTGGGGTTCTTTATCTGTCGATTAACACTATAATTCTAGCCGTCAGTAATGCTTGTGATTTTTCTTTTCGATAATGCTTGTCAGTTTCTTTTCTTAGGCATCATAATGACTTTGCTCTTAGTTTTCTTTGTCCATTGGGTTCCACTAACCATCGATAATTGTAGCCACTTAGTGAATTCTTGTCTTTTATGCATTACTGAAAGCATAATCTTTATCTCTCTAATTCTCTAAAGTCTTTGACACTTTGAATATAACTGATCAAATTATATCAAGTTGACAACAATGACAATACAATCCATTAACTGATTTAATGTCTTGCATTATCTTTCTGCATTTTGGTGATCAACTTAACATCTTCAAACATTCAATGAGTTGCATGTCATCACTAAGCTCTTAATTTAGCTAAGAACTTCTGATTGTTATTTTCTATCATTTCTTTAATTTTCTCCATTTTAGACTCGGGTGGCATTAATAAAACTAAGACTCTTTCCCTTATTCAGTTCTCATATTTTAATGCATAAGTCGATTTGGCAGATAGTTTGTCATGGAGCTCTTTTTGCATCTTGTCATCAAATTGTACTGGTACATATTTGAAGTTGATCATTGTTTTGATGAGCAACTCCTCAATCTTATCCTAATCTTTGGGATTAAGGGTTAGCCATTTTCTAACTTTTGTGTCTATTAAGCCACCTCTTTTGGCAATTGACTCACATATATCATCAATAGTTTCAGGAACCTTTACCTTAGAGGATTGAGATGCTTGTTCATGCTCATCCTTTTGAGTGTCCACAATATCTTCCTTGTTGAGGACCAATTTCCTTCTCCTCTTAGGTGTTGTGGTCTTTTTGGTTTGAGGCTTTCTCTTGTAGGTCCTTACTTGAACTTTCTTTATAGGTGGTGAGTTTGCCTTTGTTGTCTGACTCACTGTCCCCTGAGAAGCTATTTTCCTTGCCTTCTTCAAGGGTGGAGGTGCATTGGACTCTGTTGAGTCTGAGCCACTCACCTTGTCTACTTCTTCACCGACATGTGACTATTTCTTGGTTTCCTTTATTTTCTCATTTTCCTCCTCATTGACTGATAGCTTCTTTTTCAAAGTCTTTACCATTTTTTCTTTATTCCTATCAATTTTATTCACAACTAATTCTGATTTGATTCTTTCCTTGGCCTCCTCATAGGTTCCAAATCTTGGTTGTGATTTATCTAATGGTACATTCAACAATGCTTCAATAGCATTTGTTGCTTGATCTATGTTGACTTCATAGTCAAGTGGAGCTAACCAAGCTATTCTCGGTACATCTAGTTTTATCAAGGTGGTTTCAGTGTCCACCATAAAAAAATTGTCTATTTTATACTTCTCTACCAATTGTTCTGGTATCCTCATTCTCTTTTTCATTCTCTCTTTGAATCTAGAGAAGTACTCATCCATTACTGACTCAAAATTATCTCCAAGTGACTTGATGAGTTCACTTATTTGTACTTTCACTGGTCAGGTAGTGTACCACTTGAAATTACCTATGGATGGAAAGAAATCTTGGAAATATAAAAATATACACATTAACAGTGATCCAAACTTACATGAGTTTGTCTTTGCAGACCTGATTGTCCTCATGTTTTCATCTATCTATCTTAGTAGTAGTTCTGATAGGTCTAACTGCAGTATCTATTGCTCTTGATGTAATGTTATTCATCCTACTAGCCTGAAATTTTTTGTATCCTAGGACACAAGCACCAAACTTTAGTTCATCATCGGTGATGGTGGATACCTTAAGTCCTCTTATATCTCAGACAACTTTTGTATCTTTCTCAATGTCTTGTCTGGAAAGGTGTTTGAGTGTCTTCATCTTGTAATTTACTGGGTAACCAGTTACAACATGTATCACATCTCTAGTGATCAGTTTTGGCTCATCCAACCACATTTTTTGGTCATGCACTCTGCTCAGCACTAACCGAATCCATTTGGATTTGAACTCCTTTGGGAACCATAGGGCATTTGTGAGCCCTTTCACTTTAATGTTCTTATTCTCCTCTTTGATGTTTCCATCATCATTTCAAATATTCTTGTAATATTTCTCTACTTCAAGATCTCAAATTTTTGCAATCTTGCAGTGTATGTAGGATCTAACATCCTCTACAATAAAAACCTAGGTGGAATTCTGGAAAATGCTCCAAAGTCATCGGGTTGTGAGGAAACCTCTAGGAATATTTTATAGTTGGGTTCCTCATAGGTACTATTATTTATCAAGTTAACCTTACTCTCCTTAGAATTCTTGATCTTAGAGGTTCTTGATATAGTTTCCAACATTTTTTAGAATTTAGGGCTTTCCCGTAAATGTAAATAGAGTTCACGGTTTATCTGTTACTTACTTTCACCTTTGTCACTATTAGGAATCTATTTGGAGTGTAGTGAATTGAGTCAGGGTCGCTCTGCAATTAGGTCTCTTTGTGCTCAGGTTTCTCTCTTTCTCGTTGCTTAAGTCACTGTGTGAAAAAGAAACCCTTATGTCGTCTATTTATAGACTTTTCCTTAAGTTAATTCAGTAATGCTCAACCAATTCTCGGTGTGTGAAGATGGATTCATTAGGTGATACAATAACTTTTCCTTTGGTGAAAATGTGATGCTTCGGGGAACTTGTTGGCTTTTATTACCTTTCATACATTCACCAATGGATTTTGGTTTTTAAGTGAAGTCAGCTTTACATTATAACCGACAGATTTTGGTAAGCACTTAGCAACTTAGCCTTTGTATGTACACCAATTCTTTTCCGTATATATTGACCAATGAGATTGAATACATATATTTATAACAAGTAATACTATAGTGCATCTTTAATTATGCTATTTTTTCATTTATCAATATGTAATGGAACTGGTGTAAGGTATAGCTTGGTATAGTGCAGTTCCATACTTGTTCTACTAAAGTGGGGGTGGTGATGTCACCAAATTCGTCAAATAAGGTGTCACCATTTGTATTGCTTGGTCTAGCATCATCAATATTTGTAGCTTTCCTACACTTTTTTTTCTCAACCTCCTAATATCTTCAATGGTGTTTACATTGGAAAATGTGCTTGTCTCTGTTATTTCATCTCTGCAGTCCTTTCTTAGATGACCGACCCTATGACAATGTAAGCATGTCATTCTAGGGTTTTTCCAAGTTCTAGACCTTCTTGTCAATTTCCTCAAGCAATTTTCAGCTATGTGACCAAATCTACCACATGTTGTGCAGCTTGCCCATGTGTTGTAATCCCAAACATATGAGTTACCATTTCTCTTTGGTTGAGAGGCAGTAACTTGATTTTTTGGTTTCCATGCTTGCATTTTCTTTTTCCTACATTTAGAAGATGTGTGCCCATGCATTTTGCAAGTAGGACGTTACTTGTCCATGTAGGTTTCCTTTCTTGGTTGTTTCACCTTAGATTTACATTCATATTCTTTATGTCCTTTCTTTTTACAATTATAACAATATCCTATGAATGTGAAAGTAGGTTTAGGTATACCTTTAGTTTTGCTTCTACAAATATTTGATGTGTGGCCTTGCTTTCCATAGTAATTACATGTCAGCTTATTTTTCTTTGGATTTGTGAAGAGATCCTTTTGATCAGACTGATTTGATGATTCTTCATGTTCGGTATACCCTAGTCTGGTATTATTGTTGACTTTTCTTTGTCCATCAAGAAAATCATCGATTCTTTTGTTGCTTTCTTCAGCTCTCTTGATCATGTATGTATGCTATCTTTGGATCATCATCTCATGGTTCAATACTTAATTTTCTTCTCTTAGCTCACCAATAGCTTCCAAATTTCCACTAATTTTTGTATTCATTTAGTTTTCCTCATGACTCATTAGAATTATTTGATTGGTGATCTCATGATGAAGTTCAGTAAGTCTTTGAATTTATGACTCTCTTTCTTGTAGCTTTTCAGTGATCTTCCACCTGTCATCAATAGCTACTGTTCTCTCTTTCTCAACTTTTCTAGCATTGTTCATAACATCAATCATTCTTACCATCTGTGTCTCTTGACCGATTTTTAGTATCTTTACTTATTCTGTCAGATGTTGATTAGCTTCAGTTAGACTTGTGATGCTTCCTTCTAATGTGTTTGATGAATTTCTAGATGTAGATGTTGATGACTCAAATAAATCTTGTATCTCTTCTCCATGAAAGGATTTTTCATTTCTTTGATTTTCCATGGCTTTTATTTCATCTAGTAGTTCTCTCATCTTGATTCTTACAGCCTTGTATTGCTCATAGAATATCTATTTCTCTAGCTTCTGATTCTCAATATTCTTATTAAGCTTGTACTTCTCCATTGTATGATCCTTTCTCTTAAGTATCTAAAATTTTCCAAATAAGAGATATAGTTCTAATACAAATTGTTGGAATTAATAGGAAGTATGTACTGAGAGGGGAGGGGTGAATCAGTACCTCTAAAATGTTTTAGGTAATTAACCTTTAACCTTGTGTAATCAAATTGTTTCATTGCCAATCCTATGTGTTGTTCTTTCTTTATGCATGTAATATCAATTCATAAACTTAATTGTATGTAAAATTCATAGAAACATTTATGAAATTAATATCACATAACACAAGATATGATAACATAGAAAACGCCTGTTAAAAGGTAAAAACTACGGTGGGGATGGCACCCACAAAAGATTCACTATCTGCAGATTGGAAGGGGTCGGTTAAGACTTACAATTTTGATCACTTTTGATGATCTACCCTATTAGGAGTATCATGTGGAGATTGGTTAAGGTCTACTCTATTAAGATCTTTAGTAACACTATTTAGTGTGCACTCGGTTAATAGATTTACAAAGGATTGTTAAATCCACCTTTCTTGAAAGGATTTCTTCTATTTGCTACATTTGTTAGAATGTAGTAAAAAATGTTCATTGACATGAGTGTATGCAATCTAGTATTTTTTAGTACATATCCATTAAATATTACATGTACAATGTATCACCTGATGTGATTGATTAATACCTATGTTGCTTGGGTAGCCTTGTGTGTGGTTCTTGATAACCAATTTCATCTTTTGTTGTTCTACTTCTTGAAACTCTTATTCTATTCCATAGATGTGTTCTTTGGATACTCTCAACCTCACATCCATGAATAAATAAAGATTACAAATATATTCATACAATAGATTTGACCTATTTTAGTTTCACGTATTACAAGAGTAACTCTATGATCAAAGGTATACAACTTGACCTTGATCTCCTAGTTTGCATGTTTTTAAATAGTTAGATTGATTAAAACATTTACAATTATATTGCTTGTCCCTCAAGAAATAGTTTTAAAACAAATCAAAAT
Source organism: Thuja plicata (assembly GCA_018584345.1). Taxonomy (NCBI): domain Eukaryota; kingdom Viridiplantae; phylum Streptophyta; class Pinopsida; order Cupressales; family Cupressaceae; genus Thuja; species Thuja plicata. The sequence goes on from MU227058.1 coordinate 2,306,117, forward strand.
GCTAAAAATAAAACATAAGTGTTTTATCGGATGTAGAAGTCAGATCCATATTTCTCAGGATATAACTGACTTTCGGTGTCTGATGCTTGGTTTGAATTGAAATTTTGTTGATCATGTTCCCTTTCTCTATCGGGTTCCTCTCTTGTCTTCTCTCTTATTTTGAACTATATTTTGGTTGTCGAGTTCCTTTGTTGGTTTAGTCATGTTGGGTTCCACTATTAACTTTTTTTGGTTTGCACTTGTAGGTTGTGTCGTCGGTTTACTTTGTAGACTATTCTATCAGTTTAGTTTGTCCTTAGGACTCTCGGTGATCTTTTTTATCAAGTGTGTCAGGTTGTGCTAAAACATGTCTCTCGGTGTTGGTGTTACTGATGGTTTTTGTTTGCATACTAATGGAAAAATTTATGTCATCAAAGGATACTTGTGAGTACCTTAGAGGTGAGCTAGGGGTTATGCCCCTACCTGAACAGAATTAACTAAGATGTTGTCGGTGCTTCAATCCCGTAGATCTATTGTCATATATTATTTTGGAAATATTTAGGTTAGGGACTAAGAGGGGGGTGAATCAATACCTCAAACAATTCACACTTTTCCCTATCAATCTCAAACTTAAATTTGTATGTTTACCTATATCAATATTTGTTTTGCCTTTTACCGATAACTACTGCAATATTAACTAATAGTTGTTAACTTGTAAATTAACAAACATGTCAACACATAAACATTCAAACACTTAACACAATATTTTGGTGTCACAGAAAACTCTTGCTAAGAGGGAAAAATTGTGTTGGGGATGAAACCCACAACGTATCACTGCAGTAATAAGGTGTTTGGTTAAGAGCTTACAAATATCTCATCTTCTAAATGACTTTACACTGTTAGTAGTATTGAATGTCTTGTCAAAGACTACTTTGTTAAGATATCTTATCCCACTTATATAGTGTTTACCCTTTTAAAATATTTACAAAAAGTTCCTGAATAGAACTTCTAAGTCCAGCTAGACACTACTCGATTAAGGGATTTCACAATCTTGTTGCTAAAATGTTAGGAAGAAAGCAACAAGAAATTTGAACTTTGAATGCTTTATCCTAAATCTTTCTAGATCTTTTTTTTCTCTGTTCCTTTTTTAATTTACGCTTTGCTAGAATTCACCGATACTTGTTCAAACTCTTCTTGTTGCTTCTCTCTCTCTCTCTCTCTCTCACTCTCACACACACACACACACACACACACACACACACACACATAATTAGTTTTAAAGTATTTGTACGACCTACATGTCTAGCCTAATAGGGATTATCAATTATTTCATAGGTCATTGTCATAGTAGGATGTTGTCCTTGATACTAGTCTTTTCTTTTCCTTTTTTCGCTAAATTTTTTTGGTAATCTTTGTCGATAATCATAACCTTTTTGTTGATAGTATATTATTTTATGATAATAGTCTATACTAGATGTTAGCTACCAGTAATGACAATTTTAAAAATCAATCATTATCCTATAGAGTATTTTTTAAAGTAACAATCTCCCCTTTGACATTTATGGAAAAACCTTTCTATCACTATTCTTCTTACTATTATCCATTTGATTTGTTTCTCCCCCTTTTTTCTCTACTCTCTTCAGCTTTTCCTTTCCTCATTTTATTTTCTTATTCTTAATAATCTCATTTTCTTATCACTCCCATTATTCTCAACACTCACATTATCTTATCACTCCCCTTTGACAACAATGACATAGGCAACCAAAAAAAGTGACTATTGTGGTATTAGCTATTTTCTGCTCCTTTGAAAATATTGTTATACTTAGTCTGTACATCTCCAAAAATTTTATTCCATTGATCTTGTATGTGGTTGATTGTATTGATATGAATTTTCACATTTATTATTCTGTTGGTAATGTCTTCTTTATCATTCTTTTCTATTTTCTCAGCAGGTTAGATGTAGCTTGTATATGTTTCTACATCATATCCATAAGTATAGTTATCATACATGATTCCTCAATTGATGTAATATTATTTTTAAGTAGCTTCTTTATGATGTCAGTCACTTTAGTTAATGTCTCCTTTATATCCTCTAGTCTCTCTGATAACATTTCTATGTCTTCTGTCATTTTATTTTTTCTTATGTCAGTAAATGATCTGTGTTGTATTTTTCCTCTTAGTTCTACTTTAAGATTATGATGATTTCTGATTGTGTCCACAAATGTTAAGTTTTAGAGGTATAAATTCATTCTCATCAATAGTGATTGTCGGTAGTAAGCTTGAAAATGTTTCAACTATTCTCTTCATGATTTTATTCTTTTGTTTCTCCCTTAACCATTTCTCTATAGCTCTATTTTATCTATATTTCTCCACATATAATAGATGTTCCTTGTAATGTAGCTTATTTGGATCTTTCTTCAAAACTACAAAGTCAGGTCTTTCATCTAAATCTTCTATTTCTTCACTTTTTGAATCTCTATTTCTCTTTTATTGTGTTGTTGTAATCATAGTCATACTTTGTAAAGTCCTTTCAACTTGGTCTTCCTCAATTTCTATTATCTCATTGATAGCAAGTGCTATATTGGCACCATGTTTTTCCTATTCTATTCCAGTGTATTCATCTGTAATCTTTGGTGTGATTTTCTCCTCAAGATTCCTCAATACTTGTATTATCATCAGATTCATCCTGAATTTTAATAGGTTGATCCTCTTGTCCTTCGTTAAATCTTATCGGGGTGTCCTCTGTAGTAAATATGATGTTCCACTTTTTTAATGCTTCTTCTTCCATTTCTTTTTGTAATCCTTCTAGTGCATCATCATAAAAAGGAAGCACTTTCATCTTGGTAGTTTTATCACCCTCATTTAGTGCATTTACATGATAGATTTGCATTTAGGATGCATCTACACTTGGTAGTTCTTCATTTATAGGTGAAATTAGGGTTAGGATCATGATGATTCTCCTTTATTTCCTTCTTTGTTGATCTATTTTCTAGGTAGGACCTATGTAATAGTCCTCCGCGCCTTCATTGTTAGAAACACTAAGAAGGGGGGGGGATGAATCAGTGTTTGTCTATTTATTAATTTTCAGAAACTTAAACATACATTCAATGAAGCTTAACATAAGAACTCATAGCACATAAGAACATAAGAACTCATAGCACATGATATGATTATAGGGAAACCTTGATCAGAGGAAAACCCTGGTGGGAATTTGTACCCACAAATATTGTACTAGTATAGTGAACCTGTTAAAGTTCCTTTGCCCTATTAGAAACAGTCTTTACAATGCAAGTAAAATGACGTTGTTAAAGGTTTGACCCTATTAGGAGTCTTTTAAAAAACCCTGTTAAAGGTATATGGCTCACTTCCTAGGCTCACTGCCCAATAAGATGAAGGCTACAACATTATGATATTTGATATACACTATATCAAAAGTGAACTATTGTGATGACACTACTCTCTGATCAGTTCCATTTATGTGTGAATGATCTTACTCTCTTAAAGAGCTTTATCTCATACTGACTTCATATACTACTTTTCTATATCTTTCTCATACATATTATTCGACACTTGTAACATATCTTTACATTACATACTTATATGTTCATATCCGAATAGGCACGACTCAAAACAAGACTTATGGTCGACTCTAAAACATAATACACAATGCTTTTGAGCAAGTTGGCTTTAGAATGTTTATAAAATTACTAATTACATCATTACAAATATATAATCAAAGGTGCTTAGCCGTTACATAACAAAATAATTCACGCTGATCAGAACACTAGTCGGCTTCCATGCTCTGTCTTCTGGACTGCTGGTGTACTAATCTATTTGTAACTTCTCCATACTATCATTTCATACCATGCATGTCTGGACTTAGTATTTAGACATGTCATTGAACATATATATAAATGCACATACTCTGATTCGATCTCTCGCACGTGTGTTGATGTGTTGATCGATGTATATCTTTGTCTTCCATATTTCCATACTTAGTCATTTTATCTTCTAAGTTATCTTTGAAAAAAACTTAGTATGACTTTTTTGCCATGACGACAACACAAAATAAGTCTTGCATCCTCTAGGATTCAAGTTGCCAACAATCTCCCCCTTTTTCATTTATAGAAACAAAGGAATGTGGCCAAGTTTCTCAAAATGACTTAACACAAAAAATAAACTGTATATCATAACATCTTTGTAATATATACATATATTGCTCCCCTTATATACACATTCTATATTACTCCCCCTTTGAAATTAATGAAAAAGGTGTAAAAAAATCATGAGTCTTGAGATACTTACTCCATGTAGACTTCAGGGTACACAATCTGAAGAGATTGGATCTCTTTCTGCCAGAATACTTTCATTGCATCAACTGTCTGAAGATGCGCGCATAAGGAATATGTTAGTTTCTCCATCTTCATCAAATCCATGCAGGGACCTTGATCATATGTCACAATGGTGGCATCAATATGTTTTATGTTCTCATTTAGAACTGCTAAAGAGGGTGCAAGTGCATTTCTCAATTGAGTTTGTCTGACTCTTATCTTGCTGATCTCCAACTTAGCCTTTTCAATTTTGTCCAACTGACCTTGATAGACATTGTTGCATATATTCATGTCTTGGGTAGATGTCTCAACTAATGTTATGATAGTTTCCACCATGATCACAGCCTCTTCTATCTTCTTGATATGCTCAGAGGTGAACTTTACTCTATCCATGTAGTTTGATATGACTTTCTTACCCTTAGCTGCCAATTCTTTCAATATGGTTTGTCCAATCTTTAGAGATTTTAGGTCTAAGGTAAAATTCTTTACCAATTCATTCAAACTTTCCTTTTTGTACTCATCTTCAGTAATAGGTCTATAAAGTGTTCTTTGAAGCTTGTTAGAATATTGTCAACATCTTCAATTGATTGAATCTTGGCTAATTTCTTATCTGCAGGTACTACATAATTCAGAATATTAACTGATTCCAAGAAAAGAGGGTTCCTCATAACCTATTTTTCTTTTTCCTTTTCCATAGCTACCATGCTGATCTTCATTAAGTCCTCTTCTCCCCATGCATTTAGACTTGTTGAATCAGGAGTTAACCTTGACAACAATGAAGTAGATGGTAAAGTGGATGGAGTGAATATAGTGTTTTGACTGGTATCCATGCATTCACTCTTTATTGGTTTCTCCTTGATTGGTGTCTCATTGTCTTGAATATATTTTTCTTCACTCAAGTCTATTGGATCATTGGAGGGAACTTCATCCTACTGTATAGATGTATCATTAGTGCACATCTCTTCAGTTCTTACAAATGTTTTATCAACTTTGTCCATGTATTTGTTAGATGTTGTCATGGATATCTTGATATTATCAACCACTGTATCTTCTAATTCTTTTGCTGTATCAGAATTTATTGTCACTGAGGGCACTGAAACCTATGGACCTATCATAGGTACTATCTAAATCACTAGTTCTATAACCTGTTTGGGAGGAGCTGGAGTTACCTTAGTTGTAGGTGTCATAGATGGATACATGTGTCTATCCATAAACACTTGTGCAAATGTATTTTTAGTTTCTTTTCCTATCTGCTCATACTCTTTGTTCATAATCTATAGAGTTCTTGTCTTGGTTCTAAGATGAGGCTTCACCAGATCTAATAGAATTTCCTTCTCATCATGTGAGCATACAGGGAGAAGATTATCCAATGTTTCTTCTCTTATCCTCATATCTTCCTCAATTACATGTCTCTTCATTATCTCTAGTATGTTCCATAACTTATCAGGTATAATTGTCTTGAGTTCAAGAACTAACTTCTTAATTTTAATCATATGAGATATGATCATAGAGTGTATCTAAGTTTTATCAATCTCTTGATACTTGTCATAGACCTTGGCAATATTGTCTAGTCTACATTCATTTACAATCCTATCCTTTAAGACATTTAGACTAGGTCTAAATCCTACCTCAGGAGGAGCTTGAGTATTCCTTTCTTTGCTCCATGTGTTCCTTGATGATGGGTGATTTATGGGAACTTCCTTCCTTCCTCTAGACTTCTTTCTTGGTATAGAAGGTGGAGATGAGTCTAGATCAATGGTGGTAGAGGGCGTAGAGGTCATCTCTACTTTCTTCTTCTTCTAGATCTCATCAGTCTTCTCAAGTTCTTTGGCTATCTTGGCTTCTCTAGCTTTGTCAAGATCTTCTTAAGTGACTCCATGAACTTTTAGAATGCTAAATGTAATCTTAGATGCCTTTCTTTTATTATCAGCACTGTATAATATAGAATCAACTATATTAGTCTTCTCTCTGTAAGTGCCCCATCTAGGCTCATTGGGATCTTTGAGTGCAGGCAAAAGGACCTGTGCATATCCTTCTAATACATGTTCCTCCACTTCATACCCAAGTGGATGAATCCATTTAGTTCTGGGCTCAACTTCCTCCATGCAAGTGCAGTCAATTTCTACCATGAAGCATATGGTTTCCTTATACTTTTCAACAATCTTCTCAGGTATCCTGAACCTCTTCTACATCTTGATCCTAAAAGATTTGATGTCCATGTCCATAAAATCCTTTACACTACTCTCTAATGTGGCTTTTAGTGAAATTTGAGACATTTTAGGTTTGCTTCTATCTAGGTACAAATTTGCAACCTTACCAACAATGTGGAAGTACAAGTAGATGATCAGAGACCCAAACCTGAATGTCTTGTTCTTGTCATGCTTGATAACTCAAATGTTGTCCATCAATTGACCACGCAATATCTCACATAGATTGAATTGAGTGTTATCCTTCACCATCCTTATAGCTTCTTGAACTGAGGCTATTGACACACTATTTAATCTGCTTGTGTGCTGGAACTTGTAACCAAGGATCATAGTTAGAAGCTTTATGTCATCTTCCTTGATAGGATCAACTGTCATATTGTGCCTGTCACTTTTGGATAGGCATGCTTTCTCACCTTGTTTCTTGACATCCTTACCAGTAGGAAGAACTGGTCCAGTATTAGGAAGTCTAGTCATGTTGTGGATTAGGTCTGCAGTAATATGGATGGGGACTTCACCAATCCAGAAAAGATCATCATGAATTCTGCTCAACAAGATTTTAACCCATTCTGGTTCATAGAATTCATGTGCATTTGAATACTTGAAGATAGGGTTGTCTGTGAGGTGCACGTATTCATCCTTGAATGAATAGTCTAGTTTCATCATCGAAGCCATGAGAGTGGCTATGTTGTTATCTCCAATTATTTCCTTGTTACAATAAATGTACGCGCGGATGTCTTCTATGTGAAAAACTCCTAATGGGGTTTTGGAGAAATCTCCTTCCACATCATCCAGTATGGATTTGAATGGATGCTTCCTAAATACAAATCTCTTCCTCTTTGCAATATCAAATACAACTGGAGTTGCCATACTTACTTGATGATTTCTTAAATAGGGTTTCACAAAATTTCAAAACGGCCTGACTACTAGGGTTCCATTTCAACTTCTCAACCATGATTCTTAACAACCAAATCTATTATGCTTCCATGCTTTGATGCTCAGTGCTCATGTGCTCTCCAAACTCTATGATCTTGAATACAAATGTGAAGATGATCGAAGACTTACATCTTTTTATAAAAGTTACAACATTTGATGTTTGCAACCATACATAGTTTTCACAGTGAATCTCAAACTTTGTTTAGAATGAATTATAGATAATTCATGTATGCATACTTCATCCAACTATGATCATAAACATAATTTCATAGGTGCATACTCAGAGGTGAGTATACCAGCTACCTAGGGGTTCTAAGCTAGAATAGCCCCCCCTAAGACCAAGAAGGTTTATTCAACCAGAAATAGAGGATGCGTCCACTGTGGATGCATCAACTACTTTGTCAACATCATTGTCCTTCTTTACTTCAACCCAAATTTTGATTGAATCTTCTTTTGCTTGAACAAAACTAAATTCTCCTTCTTCTTCAAATAGTGATTTCTTAGGATCCTCTTGCTTTTGAGTTCTGGAACTACAGAACATTGAGATGTGTCCAGCATTTCCACATGTGTGACAAATGATAGGAGGTATGATGTTATTTCTCATCATGCTACACTACTTTGTTGTGTGTCCATTGTAGTTACATATCTGACATGTAATGTTTTGCAAATTTCCTTGAGGTTGATTTCTCTGATTGTTTTGATTCATTCTTCTCTGATTCTGCTGTGACTAATTTCTTTGATTTGTTCTACAATGTATAGCCCTGTGACCAAACTTATTATAGGAGAAACAATAACCATTGAAAGGTCTTACCTCTTTGCAATCTCTTGCCAAATAACCATGTTTGTTACATGCATAACAAGTTCTATTAACTTGCTTGATTTCCCCTTTAGGTGATTCTGTTTTAATCTCTGCAACATTTTCAACTTTCTTTGCTTCTCAAGATGCTTCATGTGCTTTCTTTCTTTCTTCTAATGAGTTTACTTCAACTTGTGATTTACTGTATCCAAGACCAGTAGTGTCACCTCTTAGCTTTTATGCATTGAGCTGAGATTGAAGTGAATCAGAACTTGTGTGGAGTTTATCAATCTTATCCTTTGCTTATGTTAATTCAGATTCCATATTCTTCTTTATGTTCTCCAATTCCAAGACTTTCATGTTTTCTTTCAAGAGTTCATCTTCTAATTGTTTGCTTTCTTTGATCTTTTCTTCAATAGCAATTTGACTGTCTATTAGCTATTCATCCAGATTTTCAATTTTATCTTTCAGAGACATATTCTCTTCATTGATCTTTTTGACCATTTTCCCTAAATCACTTGTAGAACAATCTTTCAAATCTTTTCTCAATTTCTTGATAAGCATTTGT